>ONZH01016154.1:0-52851 GCA_900303285.1 Rhinella marina | reverse complement strand
CAGCAGGGGGCGATCTTCCTTCTTCAGAAGCTTCCGGAAATCCTTCTCACTGTCAATATGTACACGTCTTTGGCGTCGGGGTTCTCCTCCCACAGCGGCGCCCCCTCTGGATCTTTCAGAAACGCCGCCATGGACTGAGGGAAAGAGAAAATGTGAAGATCAGTGCACGCTGCCAGCTTAGCGGAGGCGCCTCATGGGCGAGCGGGCGCACACTGCTGGCAGGTGAGTTACTGGGACCAGTCTAAGGACACCCACCTTGTACGTCAGCGGTCTGTTGTACTCCGTGTGGAACGTCCCATCCCTGCAAGACAAACCAGTCAGTCTGACTCCCAGGTTTACTCCCTGCTTTACACTGCAGCCACAATCACGAATCTTCCCACAGCAGCAATGATACCGCCAGGCTGTGAGTCACCTACTTGTAGTGCATCAGCTCGGCGCCTCCAGTCTTGGCCCCGGGGTCCACTTTCATCTTCTTACACAGTTTCCTGCTCTCGGAGTCACTGAAGAGATTAAGAAGGAAGAGGTGAGCGGAGCGCTCTCATCACGAGACATCACACGTCCGGGATCCCTCTTTCTTACGCCAGGCTCCAGTTACATCCAGAGCTGCACCCGAATTTACCAGTCTTCCTGTAGCGCTCAGGCGGCAGAACCGGACATTTCCGTCAGCGCTTCATGGAAATGTGACACCCTGTAAGCAGCAGCATTGTGATCGCAGCTCTGGATGTGACCAGAGTAAAAGATACAACTTCAACAGAGGCAGAAACACTGGGGTAAATCACAGGTCCTGTACGGACATCCCAGGGGGTCTCACTGCGGCTGGCGGGTCCTGCCTGTTGGGGGTTGTAGTTTGAGAACAGGAAGCAATGTAATGGGCATCCTACCCGCAGTCAATCCATGATATGGTAGCTCTGCCCCGCACATCCTGCGCCACATCCGACAGCAGCTTCAGCTGACGGTCCGCAGCCTTGGCTGAAAACACATTGTTAACCAGTGATAAGAGCACCAGCAGCTCCAATCCAATGATTATGTACCACTAGAGGGAGCTCACTACATACAGATTATACAGCCACCACTAGAGGGAGCTCACTACATACAGATATACAGCCACCAACTAGAGGAGCTCACTACATACAGATATATACAGCCACCACTAGAGGGAGCTCACTACATACAGATTATACAGCCACCACTAGAGGGAGCTCACTACATACAGATTATACAGCCACCACTAGAGGGAGCTCACTACATACAGATTATACAGCCACCACTAGAGGGAGCTCACTACATACAGATTATACAGCCACCACTAGAGGGAGCTCACTACATACAGATTATACAGCCACCACTAGAGGGAGCTCACTACATACAGATTATACAGCCACCACTAGAGGGAGCTCACTACATACAGATTATACAGCCACCACTAGAGGGAGCTCACTACATACAGATTATACAGCCACCACTAGAGGGAGCTCACTACATACAGATTATACAGCCACCACTAGAGGGAGCTCACTACATACAGATTATACAGCCACCACTAGAGGGAGCTCACTACATACAGATTATACAGCCACCACTAGAGGGAGCTCACTACATACAGATTATACAGCCACCACTAGAGGGAGCTCACTACATACAGATTATACAGCCACCACTAGAGGGAGCTCACTACATACAGATTATACAGCCACCACTAGAGGGAGCTCACTACATACAGATTATACAGTACACCACTAGAGGGAGCTCACTACATACAGATTATACAGCCACCACTAGAGGGAGCTCACTACATACAGATTATACAGCCACCACTAGAGGGAGCTCACTACATACAGATTATACAGCCACCACTAGAGGGAGCTCACTACATACAGATTATACAGCCACCACTAGAGGGAGCTCACTACATACAGATTATACAGCCACCACTAGAGGGAGCTCACTACATACAGATTATACAGCCACCACTAGAGGGAGCTCACTACATACAGATTATACAGCCACCACTAGAGGGAGCTCACTACATACAGATTATACAGCCACCACTAGAGGGAGCTCACTACATACAGATTATACAGCCACCACTAGAGGGAGCTCACTACATACAGATTATACAGCCACCACTAGAGGGAGCTCACTACATACAGATTATATACAGCCACCACTAGAGGGAGCTCACTACATACAGATTATACAGCCACCACTAGAGGGAGCTCACTACATACAGATTATACAGCCACCACTAGAGGAGCTCACTACATACAGATTATACAACCACCACTAGAGGGAGCTCACTACATACAGATTATACAGCCACCACTAGAGGGAGCTACTACATACAGATTATACAGCCACCACTAGAGGGAGCTCACTACATACAGATTATACAGCCACCACTAGAGGGAGCTCACTACATACAGATTATACAGCCACCACTAGAGGGAGCTCACTACATACAGATTATACAGCCACCACTAGAGGGAGCTCACTACATACAGATTATACAGCCACCACTAGAGGGAGCTCACTACATACAGATTATACAGCCACCACTAGAGGGAGCTCACTACATACAGATTATACAGCCACCACTAGAGGGAGCTCACTACATACAGATTATACAGCCACCACTAGAGGGAGCTCACTACATACAGATTATACAGCCACCACTAGAGGGAGCTCACTACATACAGATTATACAGCCACCACTAGAGGGAGCTCACTACATACAGATTATACAGCCACCACTAGAGGGAGCTCACTACATACAGATTATACAGTCACCACTAGAGGGAGCTCACTACATACAGATTATACAGCCACCACTAGAGGGAGCTCACTACATACAGATTATACAGCCACCACTAGAGGGAGCTCAACTACATACAGATTATACAGCCACCACTAGAGGGAGCTCACTACATACAGATTATACAGCCACCACTAGAGGGAGCTCACTACATACAGATTATACAGCCACCACTAGAGGGAGCTCACTACATACAGATTATACAGCCACCACTAGAGGGAGCTCACTACATACAGATTATACAGCCACCACTAGAGGGAGCTCACTACATACAGATTATACAGCCACCACTAGAGGGGAGCTCACTACATACAGATTATACAGCCACCACTAGAGGGAGCTCACTACATACAGATTATACAGCCACCACTAGAGGGAGCTCACTACATACAGATTATACAGCCACCACTAGAGGGAGCTCACTACATACAGATTATACAGCCACCACTAGAGGGAGCTCACTACATACAGATTATACAGCCACCACTAGAGGGAGCTCACTACATACAGATTATACAGCCACCACTAGAGGGGAGCTCACTACATACAGATTATACAGCCACCACTAGAGGGAGCTCACTACATACAGATTATACAGCCACCACTAGAGGGAGCTCACTACATACAGATTATACAGCCCACACTAGAGGGGAGCTCACTACATACAGATTATACAGCCACCACTAGAGGGAGCTCACTACATACAGATTATACAACCACCACTAGAGGGAGCTCACTACATACAGATTATACAGCCCACTAGAGGGAGCTCACTACATACAGATTATACAGCAGTCACCACTAGAGGGAGCTCACTACATACAGATTATACAGCCACCACTAGAGGGAGCTCACTACATACAGATTATATACAGCCACCACTAGAGGGGAGCTCACTACATACAGATTATACAGCCACCACTAGAGGGGAGCTCACTACATACAGATTATACAGCCACCACTAGAGGGAGCTCACTACATACAGATTATACAGTCACCACTAGAGGGAGCTCACTACATACAGATTATACAGCCACCACTAGAGGGAGCTCACTACATACAGATTATACAGCCACCACTAGAGGGAGCTCACTACATACAGATTATACAACCACCACTAGAGGGGAGCTCACTACATACAGATTATACAGCCACCACTAGAGGGAGCTCACTACAATACAGATTATACAGCCACCACTAGAGGGAGCTCACTACATACAGATTCATACAGCCACCACTAGAGGGAGCTCACTACATACAGATTATACAGCCACCACTAGAGGGGAGCTCACTACATACAGATTATACAGCCACCACTAGAGGGAGCTCACTACATACAGATTATACAGCCACCACTAGAGGGAGCTCACTACATACAGATTATACAGCCACCACTAGAGGGAGCTCACTACATACAGATTATACAGCCACCACTAGAGGGAGCTCACTACATACAGATTATACAGCCACCACTAGAGGGGGCTCACTACATACAGATTATACAGCCACCACTAGAGGGAGCTCACTACATACAGATTCATACAGCCAGCACTAGAGGGAGCTCACTACATACAGATATACACCACCACTAGAGGAGCTCACTACATACAGATTATACAGCCACCACTAGAGGGAGCTCACTACATACAGATTATACAAGCCACCACTAGAGGGAGCTCACTACATACAGATTATACAGCCACCACTAGAGGAGCTCACTACATACAGATATACAGTCAGCACTAGAGGGAGCTCACTACATACAGATTATACAGAGCCACCACTAGAGGGAGCTCACTACATACAGATTATACAGCCACCACTAGAGGGGAGCTCACTACATACAGATTATACAGCCACCACTAGAGGGAGCTCACTACATACAGATTATACAGCCACCACTAGAGGGGAGATTCACTACATACAGATATACAACCACCACTAGAGGGGAGCTCACTACATACAGATTATACAGCCACCACTAGAGGGAGCTCACTACATACAGATTATACACACCACTAGAGGGAGCTCACTACATACTACATATACAGCCACACTAGAGGGGCTCACTACATACTGACTATACAGCACATACTAGAGCTACAGAGGGGGACACATACAGATTTAACCACCACTAGCTCACTACAGATTACAGGGAGCTCACTCATACAGATTATACAACCACCACTAGAGGGAGCTCACTACATACAGATTATACAGCCACCACTAGAGGGAGCTCACTACATACAGATTACAGCCATACAGTACAACCACCACTAGAGGGAGCTCACTACATACATACAGATTATATACAGCCACCACTAGAGGGAGCTCACTACATACAGATTATATACAGCCACCACTAGAGGGAGCTCACTACATACAGATTATACAGCCACCACTAGAGGGAGCTCCTCACATACAGATGTAATACAGTCACCACTAGGGAGCTCCTCACATACAGATGTATATATAGTCACCACTAGAGGGAGCTCCTCACAATACAGATGTATATACAGTCACACTAGGGGGAGCTCCTCACATACAGATGTATATACAGTCACCACTAGAGGGAGCTCTCCTCACATACAGATGTATATACAGCCACCACTAGGGGAGCTCCTCACATACAGGTGTATATACAGCCACCACTAGAGGGAGCTCCTCACATACAGATGTATATACAGTCACCACTAGAGGGAGCTCCTCACATACAGATGTATGTATAGTCACCACTAGAGGGAGCTCCTCACATACAGATGTATATACAGTCACCACTAGAGGGAGCTCCTCACATACAGATGTAATATACAGTCACCACTAGGGGAGCTCCTCACATACAGATGTATATACAGCCTAGGGGGACCACTAGGGGGAGCTCCTCACATACAGATGTATATACAGTCACCACTAGAGGGAGCTCCTCACATACAGATGTATATACAGCACCACTAGAGGGAGCTCCTCACATACAGATGTATATATAGCCACCACTAGAGGGAGCTCCTCACATACAGATGTATATAGAGCCACCACTAGGGGGAGCGCCTCACACTAGAGCCCAAGACACTTTACATAAAGGTTTTCGCTCTCAGTTTCGCAGTTTCAGCCAGTGCCCCACGCCTCCTAATAATCCCTCCCCCGCCTGTGAGATCAGCAGCGCCCCCTCACCTGACTTGGAGTACAGAACCAGCACGTTATTGCGTGTGCGCAGCAGCTTCTTAAAGTCCTTGTGGTCGCTGACTTTTTCGATGAGCGGAGAGATTTTTAGCGCCAGGAGGATGGATGGGAAGACGATCTGTAAGGAGAACGACAAGCACAGGGTTAGTGACCAAGGACCATGTACCGCTGCCGCCATCTTCTCCAGACATTAATAATAGGGGGTGTCACTCAACTCTCCACTGACCCCGAGTGGCATGCAGGTCTACACTGTTCTCTACTGCTGTGTCAGTTCTCACAGCAGTTCTAGCATTCTATTCATGTATGAGGAACTGTTAGAGGAGAGCAAAGCTCCAGAAGACTCCAATATGTGCATACAAGTAGTGTAAATTCTGATGCTGGCAGTAGTAGTGAAATACTTGGGGTAGTAGTTGCAGTATTTCTTTATTTATCATCTTCTATATCACTGACATATTACACATTGTCATCACTTCTATATCACTGACATATTCCACAGCGCTGTACAGACATTCTCATCCCTTCTATATCACTGACATATTCCACAGCTCTGTACAGACATTCTCATCACTTCTATATCACTGACATATTCCACAGCACTGTACAGACATTCTCATCCCTTCTATATCACTGACATATTCCACAGCTCTGTACAACACACACATTCTCATCCCTTCTATATCAACTAGACATATTCCACAGCACTGTACAGACATTCTCATCCTCTTCTATATCACTGACATATTCCACAGCTCTGTACAGACATTCTCATCCCTTCTATATCACTGACATATTCCACAGCGCTGTACAGACATTCTCATCCCCTTCTATATTTCACTGACATATCATCACCATATCACTGACAGCTCTGACATATCACTGACATTTCTACAGACATTCTCATCCCTTCTATATCACTGACATATTCCACAGCACTGTACAGACATTCTCATCACTTCTATATCACTGACATATTCCACAGCTCTGTACAGACATTCTCATCACTTCTATATCACTGACATATTCCACAGCTCTGTACAGACATTCTCATCCTTCTATATCACTGACATATTCCAACAGCACTGTACAGACATTCTCATCCTTCTATATCACTGACATATTCCCACAGCGCTGTACAGACAATTCTCATCCCTTCTATATCACTGACATATTCCACAGCGCTGTACAGACATTCTCATCCTTCTATATCACTGACATATTTCCACAGCACTGTACAGACATTCTCATCCCTATCTATATTCACTGACATATTCCACAGCACTGTACAGACATTCTCATCACTTCTATATCACTGACATATTCCACAGCGCTGTACAGACATTCTCATCCCTTCTATATCACTGACATATTCCACAGCACTGTACAGACATTCTCATCCCTTCTATATCACTGACATATTCCACAGCACTGTACAGACATTCTCATCCTTCTATATCACTCATATTCACTGACATATTCCACAGCGCTGTACAGACATTCTCATCACTTCTATATCACTGACATATTCCACAGCTCTGTACAGACATTCTCATCACTTCTATATCACTGACATATTCCACAGCGCTGTACAGACATCAGTATTGTGCTGTCCCCAGGAGCTCACAATCTAAACTCCCTATTTGTATGGAGTGTGGCAGTAGTGTAAATATTGGAGTGGTACTAGGGATAGTAGTAGTGTAAATAGTGGTGGTAGTAGTAGTCAGATAACTCCTGGCTGTTGTTCCACAAGAGGTAAAGTTCAGGACGGGAGGAGATTTCACCATTTAACACTTGAGGTGCCAACCACAACCAAACGACTTAGGGCCCGACATGACGTGACACCAGAGCCTTAAAGGGCTCGTCCAGAATGACATAAGTACCTTGTGAAAAGTTCTGCAAGTTTGTAACAGACTTTTTGCTTTAAGGTCTCACTCTTGATCTCTGCTTGCTGTCAGGGAATAGGAGAATAAACTGGCCTCATCCCTGAGGACCCCACACAAAGCTGCAGATCGTTACCATGTATCAGTGCAGGCTGGAGCCGTCATCCGGGACAGGGGAGAACTTTACACTGATACACTGTATCAAACCCTCAGCTGTGTGACCAGGACTAAGCAGATATAAGATCTCAGCCTTTGGCTTTACAGGCAGAATGCGTCCATTTCACTGACTGCAAGCAGAGATTCTGAAAAGGGCGAGGAACTGAATCCAAGTCTATAAGAAGAACACAGAAGGGCCCTCACATTATTCCTGCCAAGGGCCCCTGGATGCATCCTCTTAATACTCCAGGGGCCGTCCACAGGAAACACACGTGTCAGTATCCTGTGCACAAGAGCTGACAATCTAAGCATACCTGGCTTGCAGACCGTGGCCCCTGCCAGCAGGTACCGGGCGGAGCCGCCTTCTACACACATCCCGGGGCCATATTCCAGGATCTGAGGGACTGGACGGACGGGTTCCTCGCTGCGCCCTTTATTAGTTCCTCTCCCAAGTGAATCCAAAATCAATATTTGTCCTGAGAAGTGTTTGAGGCGCAGTCACCCTGTCCGGGGTCACACCCGCAGCTGTAGACTGTCAGCTCTTGTGGTCAGGACACATGATGGCGCCATGTATAGGACTATGGCAGTAATGGGGTAACCCCACATAAAGCAGCAGTCACTGCGCAGACGTCAGCTCCAGGTAACAGCACCGAGCGCCACGTGAGCTGGCATCTCCCATAGTCACCTGCGGGCACCGGCTCCTCTGCCAGGTGGGTGATATGGGGGGGTACAGGAAAGGCAGATGGCATGTGGGCGGACTCCAGGTTTATAAATCTACCGCCATCTACCTGCATCCTGGCCCTGGCAGTGCGGGCACCAACTGACACCACAACCAGAGGAATGTATGATGTGCCCGCCGCAGACAAAGACGCCTCAGTGCGGGCGAGACCTGAAGATGCCAACCACAAGTATCCCTTCCACAGGTTACATGATCTGTAATCCTCCGGTTATAGCGGGCAGGCTGCCACCTGAAGCCTCCACTGCCCCTCGCTCCACGCCATGTGACCCGTATTCAAGACTTCTGTGCCACCGGAGGAGAATCCCCAGACCGGGCAATAATCAGCAATGAAAAGTCAGCAACTTCACAATCTCTGCTTTCTGTCAGTGAATGGGAACATTGCCGTGTACATCTGGAGTGTGAAAACCCATCCAGCTCTAATACTGTTCACAGCTGAGAGTTCGTCACAATTGTATCCAGTCCTGACAATCCTCTGTGAGGTGAAGATCCTCCAGACTGATACATTGTTACCTGCGCTGATACATTGTAACAACCTATCAGGACTGGAGAGAGGGCAGCTTCTAGGTAATAAGATCAGCCATAAAAAGTAACAATACATGATGCAACAACACTGCGCCTGCAGCTCTGGGTGTGACTGGAGAATAAGACAAGATGTAAGAGCAGAACTATGACTGCAGCTCTGGATGTGACTGGAGAATAAGACAAGATGTAAGAGCAGAACTATGACTGCAGCTCTGGGTGTGACTGGAGAATAAGACAAGATTAAGAGCAGAACATGACTGCAGCTCTGGAGAATAAGACAAGATTAAGAGCAGAACTATGACTTGCAGCTCTGGAAATAAGACAAGATGTAAGAGCAGAACTATGACTGCAGCTCTGGGTGTGACTGGAGAATAAGACAAGATGTAAGAGCAGAACTATGACTGCAGCTCTGGATGTGACTGGAGAATAAGACAAGATGTAAGAGCAGAACTATGACTGCAGCTCTGGATGTGACTGGGAATAAGACAAGATGTAAGAGCAGAACTATGACTGCAGCTCTGGGTGTGACTGGAGAATAAGACAAGATGTAAGAGCAGAACTATGACTGCAGCTCTGGGTGTGACTGGAGAATAAGACAAGATGTAAGAGCAGAACTATGACTGCAGCTCTGGATGTGACTGGAGAATAAGACAAGATGCAAGAGCAGAACTATGACTGCAGCTCTGGGATGTGACTGGAGAATAAGACAAGATGTAGAGCAGAACTATGACTGCAGCTCTGGATGTGACTGGAGAATAAGACAAGATGTAAGAGCAGAACTACTGATGCAGCTCTGGATGTGACTGGAGAATAAGACAAGGTAAGAGCAGAACTATGACTGCAGCTCTGATGTGACTGGAGAATAAGACAAGATGTAAGAGCAGAACTATGACTGCAGCTCTGGGTGTGACTGGAGAATAAGACAAGATGTAAGAGCAGAACTATGACTGCAGCTCTGGATGTGACTGGAGAATAAGACAAGATGTAAGAGCAGAACTATGACTGCAGCTCTGGATGTGACTGGAGAATAAGACAAGATGTAAGAGCAGAACTATGACTGCAGCTCTGGAATGTGACTGGAGAATAAGACAAGATGTAAGAGCAGAACTATGACTGCAGCTCTGGATGTGACTGGAGAATAAGACAAGATGTAAGAGCAGAAACTATGACTGCAGCTCTGGGTGTGACTGGAGAATAAGACAAGATGTAAGAGCAGACTATGACTGCAGCTCTGGATGTGACTGGAGAATAAGACAAGATGTAAGAGCAGAACTATGACTGCAGCTCTGGGTGTGACTGGAGAATAAGACAAAGATGTAAGAGCAGAACTATGACTGCAGCTCTGGAGAATAAGACAAGATGTAAGAGCAGAACTATGACTGCAGCTCTGGAGAATAAGACAAGATGTAAGGCAGAACTATGACTGCAGCTCTGGGTGTGACTGGAGAGAATAAGACAAGATGTAAGAGCAGAACTATGACTGCAGCTCTGGACTGGAGAATAGACAAGATGTAAGAGCAACTATGACTGCAGCTCTGGATGTGACTGGATGAATAAGAACAAGATGTAAGAAGCAGAACTTGACTGCAGCTCTGGATGACTGGAGAATAAGACATAGATGTAAAGAGCGAGAACTCATGAACTGCCAGCTCTGGGATGTGACTGGAGAATAAGACAAGATGTAAGAGCAGAACATATGACTGCAGCTCTGGATGTGACTGGAGAATAAGACAAGATGTAAGAGGAGCAGAACTATGCTGCAGCTCCTGGATGTGACTGGGAGAATAGACAAGATTTAAGAGCAGAACTATGACTGCAGCCTTCTGGAAGTGACTGGGAAGAATAAGACCAATGATGTAAGAGGCCAGAACTATGACTGCAGCTCTGGGTGTGACTTGCGAGAATAAGACAAGGATGTAAGAGCAGAACTTATGACTGCCAGCTCTGGATGTAGACTGGAGAATAAGACAAGATGTAAGAGCAGAACTATGACTGCAGCTCTGGATGTGACTGGGAGAATAAGACAAGATGTAAGAGCAGAACTATGACTGCAGCTCTGGATGTGACTGGAGAATAAGACAAGATGAAGAGCAGAACTATGACTGCAGCTCTGGATGTGACTGGAGAATAAGACAAATGTAAGAGCAGAACTATGACTGCAGCTCTGGGATGTGACTGGGAGAATAAGACAAGATGTAAGAGCAGAACTATGAGCAGCTCTGGATGTGACTGGAGAATAGACAAGATGTAAGAGCAGAACTATGACTGCAGTCTGGGTGTGGACTGGGAGAATAAGACAAGATGTAAGAGCAGAACTATGACTGCAGCTCTGGATGTGACTGGAGAATAAGACAAGATGTAAGAGCAGAACTATGACTGCAGCTCTGGGTGTGACTGGAGAATAAGACGAGATGTAAGAGCAGAACTATGACTGCAGCTCTGGATGTGACTGGAGAATAAGGCCCCTTTCACACGAGCGGGAGACTCGCATGTCTCCCGCAACGGATCTACAGGGCTGGACTCCGCACTGACAGGGATCGCATAGCATTATATGCGATCCCTGTCCGTGCGGAGTCCAGCCCTGTAGATGCGTTGCGGGAGACATGCGAGTCTCCCGCTCGTGTGAAAGGGGCCTAAGACAAGATGTCAGAGTAGAACTATGACTGCAGCTCTGGGTGTGACTGGAGAATAAGACAAGATGTAAGAGCAGAACTATGACTGCAGCTCTGGATGTGACTGGAGAATCAGTAATGGATAAGTTCTGCTAACAAGAGCAGGATCCTGTCCACACAGGGGAGAATTTCCTCCAAGACATTAACAGCAGAGATCCTGGAACTTCCTGAGTGTGCTGAGACGGGTGGGGGAGGGGCTGGTGCCATCTCACTGCAGCCTCAGGCCTACGATAAAGTGTTAGCTGTTTGACAAGACACCAGAAACCACAGAGCTGGACGATGAGTCTGGAAATGAGAGCGTCCCGCGGCCGGGCGACAGCAGAGAGTCCGGCCCCCGCGGCCGGGCGACAGCAGAGAGCGTCCCCGCGGCCGGGCGACAGCAGAGAGCGTCCCCGCGGCCGGGCGACAGCAGAGAGCGTCCCCGCGGCCGGGCGACAGCAGAGGAGCGTCCCCGCGGCGGGCGACAGCAGAGAGCGTCCCGCGGCCGGGCCCGAGGTCCGGCCGGCGACAGCAGAGAGCGTCCCCGCGGCCGGGCGACAGCAGAGAGCGTCCCCGCGGCCGGGCGACAGCAGAGTTTCGGCGCGGAGCGACTGCGGGTGGGTGACGGGGCAGACGTTTGGAGCACTGGGGTTGTCTGTCCCTGGAAGGATCTTCCCAATCACTGACAACCAGCAGAGATCCTGAAAATGCCTGAAACACAAAGTATATCAGAGAGCGGCCGCACTTCCCGTTACACAGTCGGATATTACACTGACGCCCGTCCTATTATCTGAGGGAACATCTTGTGAAGTATTGGGGCGAACACTGACATCATTACTGGGGGCGTGGCCTGGAGAGCGATCGGGAGCGTTTCCAGACATCCAGGGCTCAGGTCCGGATTATAAATAATCTATAACTGTACAGATTGTGTGCAGAGCATCGCAGCCGCCCCTCCCCCGTTCCACTGCCATATGGAGAGCAGTGAGCGGGCGCTGGAGGCCGTAACGTCACCGCATCACTGGAAGTGGGGAACACTGTCTACAGGGAGGCAACCTACATGGGTCACTCTGTATATAGAGGGGTCTCTGTATATTAGGTCGGGGTCTCCCGGGTCACTCTGTATATAGAGGGGTCTCTGTATATTAGGTCGGGGTCTCCTGGGTCACTCTGTATATAGAGGGGTCTCTGTATATTAGGTCGGGGTCTCCTGGGTCACTCTGTATATAGAGGGGTCTCTGTATATTAGGTCGGGGTCTCCTGGGTCACTCTCTTATATAGAGGGGTCTCTGTATATTTAGGTCGGGGTCTCCTGGGTCACTCTGTAATATAGAGGGGTCTCTGTATATTAGGTCGGGGTCTCCCGGGTCACTCTGTATATAGAGGGTCTCTGTATATTAGGTCGGGGTCTCCTGGGTCACTCTGTATATAGAGGGGTCTCTGTATATTAGGTCGGGTCTCCGGGTCACTCTCTAATATAGGGGTCTCTGTATATTAGGTCGGGGTCTCCCGGGTCACTCTGTATATAGAGGGGTCTCTGTATATTAGGTCGGGGTCTCCTGGGTCACTCTGTATATGTCTCTATATAGTCACTCTATATAGGGGTCTCTGTATATTAGGTCGGGGTCTCCCGGTCACTCTGTATATAGAGGGTCTCTGATATTAGGTCGGGGTCTCTGGGGTCACTCTGTATAGAGGGTCTCTGTATATTAGGTCGGGGTCTCCCGGGTCACTCTATATAGAGGGTCTCTGTATATTAGGTCGGGGTCTCCCGGGTCACTCTGTATATAGAGGGGTCTCTGTATATCAGGTCGGGGTCTCCCGGGTCACTCTGTATATAAGCGGGGTCTCTGTATATTAGGTCGGGGTCTCCTGGGTCACTCTCTATATAGAGGGGTCTCTGTATATTAGGTCGGGGTCTCCTGGGTCACTCTGTATATAAGAGGGGTCTCTGTATATTAGGTCGGGGTCTCCCGGGTCACTCTGTATATAGAGGGGTCCTGTATATTAGGTCGGGGTCTCCTGGGTCACTCTTATATAGAGGGGTCTCTGTATATTAGGTCGGGGTCTCCTGGGTCACTCTGTATATAGAGGGGTCCCTGTATATTAGGTCGGGGTCTCCCGGGTCACTCTGTATATAGAGGGGTCCCTGTATATTAGGTCGGGGTCTCCTGGGTCACTCTTTTATATAGAGGGGGTCTCTGTATAATTAGGTCGGGGTCTCCTGGGTCACTCTGTATATAGAGGGGTCTCTGTATATTAGGTCGGGTCTCCTGGTCACTCTGTATATAGAGGGGTCTCTGTATATTAGGTCGGGGTCTCCCGGGTCACTCTGTATATAGAGGGGTCTCTGTATATTAGGTCGGGTCTCCTGGGTCACTCTCTATATAGAGGGGTCTCTGTATATTAGGTCGGGGTCTCCTGGGTCACTCTCTATATAGAGGGGTCTCTGTATATTAGGTCGGGGTCTCCCGGGTCACTCTGTATATAGAGGGGTCTCTGTATATTAGGTCGGGGTCTCCCGGGTCACTCTGTATATAGGGGTCTCTGATATTAGTCGGGGTCTCCCGGGTCACTCTGTATATAGAGGGGTCTCTGTATATTAGGTCGGGGTCTCCCGGGTCACTCTCTATATAGAGGGGTCTCTGTATATTAGGTCGGGGTCTCCCGGGTCACTCTGTATATAGAGGGGTCTCTGTATATTAGGTCGGGGTCTCCCGGGTCACTCTGTATATAGAGGGGTCTCTGTATATTAGGTCGGGGTCTCCCGGGTCACTCTCTATATAGAGGGGTCTCTGTATATTAGGTCGGGGTCTCCCGGGTCACTCTGTATATAGAGGGGTCTCTGTATATTAGGTCGGGGTCTCCCGGGTCACTCTGTATATAGAGGGGTCTCTGTATATTAGGTCGGGGTCTCCCGGGTCACTCTGTAATATAGAGGGGTCTCTGTATATTAGGTCGGGGTCTCCTGGGTCACTCTGTATATAGAGGGGTCTCTGTATATTAGGTCGGGTCTCCTGGGTCACTCTGTATATAGTGGGGTCTCTGTATATTAGGTCGGGGTCTCCTGGGTCACTCTGTATATAGAGGGGTCTCTGTATATTAGGTCGGGGTCTCCTGGGTCACTTCTGTATATAGAGGGTCTCTGTATATTAGGTCGGGGTCTCCTGGGTCACTCTGTATATAGTGGGGTCTCTGTAATTAGGTCGGGGTCTCCTGGGTCACTCTGTATATAGAGGGGTCTCTGTATATTAGGTCGGGGTCTCCCGGGTCACTCTGTATATAGAGGGGTCTCTGTATATTAGGTCGGGGTCTCCCGGGTCACTCTGTATATAGAGGGGTCTCTGTATATTAGGTCGGGGTCTCCTGGGTCACTCTGTATATAGAGGGGTCTCTGTATATTAGGTCGGGGTCTCCTGGGTCACTCTGTATATAGAGGGGTCTCTGTATATTAGGTCGGGGTCTCCTGGGTCACTCTGTATATAGAGGGGTCTCTGTATATTAGGTCGGGGTCCCGGGTCACTCTATATAGAGGGGTCTCTGTATATTAGGTCGGGGTCCTCCTGGGTCACTCTGTATATAGAGGGGTCTCTGTATATTAGGTCGGGGTCTCCCGGGTCACTCTGTATATAGAGGGGTCTCTGTATATTAGGTCGGGGTCTCCCGGGTCCTCTCTGTATATAGAGGGTCTCTGTATATTAGGTCGGGGTCTCCTGGTCACTCTGTATATAGTGGGGTCTCTGTATATTAGGTCGGGGTCTCCTGGGTCACTCTCTATATAGAGGGTCTCTGTATATTAGGTCGGGGTCTCCTGGGTCACTCTGTATATAGAGGGGTCTCTGTATATTAGGTCGGGGTCTCCTGGTCACTCTCTATATAGAGGGGTCTCTGTATATTAGTCGGGGTCTCCTGGGTCACTCTGTATATAGAGGGGTCTCTGTATATTAGGTCGGGGTCTCCTGGGTCACTCTGTATATAGAGGGGTCTCTGTATATTAGGTCGGGGTCTCCTGGTCACTCTGTATATAGTGGGGTCTCTGTATATTAGGTCGGGGTCTCCTGGGTCACTCTCTATATAGAGGGGTCTCTGTATATTAGGTCGGGGTCCTGGGTCACTCTGTATATAGAGGGGTCTCTGTATATTAGGTCGGGGTCTCCTGGGTCACTCTGTATATAGAGGGGTCTCTGTATATTAGGTCGGGGTCTCCTGGGTCACTCTGTATATAGAGGGGTCTCTGTATATTAGGTCGGGGTCTCCTGGGTCACTCTCTATATAGAGGGGTCTCTGTATATTAGGTCGGGTCTCCTGGGTCACTCTGTATATAGTGGGGTCTCTGTATATTAGGTCGGGGTCTCCTGGGTCACTCTCTATATAGAGGGGTCTCTGTATATTAGGTCGGGGTCTCCTGGGTCACTCTGTATATAGAGGGGTCTCTGTATATTAGGTCGGGGTCTCCGGGTCACTCTGTATATAGAGGGGTCTCTGTATATTAGTCGGGTCTCTGGTCACTC
This sequence comes from Rhinella marina, assembly GCA_900303285.1. Taxonomy (NCBI): domain Eukaryota; kingdom Metazoa; phylum Chordata; class Amphibia; order Anura; family Bufonidae; genus Rhinella; species Rhinella marina. The sequence continues at coordinate 36,406 of ONZH01016154.1, read as the reverse complement.
TGTATTAGAGGGTCTCTGTATATTAGGTCGGGGTCTCCTGGGTCACTCTGTATATAGAGGGGTCTCTGTATATTAGGTCGGTCTCCCGGTCCTCTGTATAGGGTCTCTGTATATTAGTCGGGGTCGGGGTCACTCTGTAGAGGGGTCCTGTATATTAGGTTCGGGTCTCCTGGTCACTCTGTATATAGATAGGTCTCTATATTAGGTCGGGTCTCCTGGTCACTCTGTATATAGTCTCTGTATATTAGGTCGGGGTCTCCTGGGTCCACTCTGTAATAGAGGGGTCTCTGTATATTAGGTCGGGTACTCTGTATATAGAGGGGTCTCTGTATATTAGTCGGGTTCTCCGGGTCACTCTGTATATAGGGTCTCTGTATATTAGGTCGGGGTCTCCTGGGTCACTCTGTATATAGAGGGGTCTCTGTATAGGGGGTCTCCTGGGTCACTCTGTATATAGGGTCTCTGTATATTAGTCGGGTCCCGGTCTCTTGTATATAGCGGGGTCTCTGTATATTAGGTCTGGTCCCTGGGTCACTCTGTATATAGAGCTCTCTGTATATTAGGGGTCTCCTGGGTCACTCTGTATATTGAGGGTCTCTGTATATTAGGTCGGGGTCTCCTGGGTCACTCTGTGGAGTTGGGCTGCAGTCTGTATATAAGGGGATCTTGTACACAAGTTTTAGGGTTCTTCTGCCCCTGACAGGAAGCCTACCCCACTCCCCCCTTCAGTCCCCAGCAGGGTATGTGGCCCACGGGGCCCCTCGTTACTCACCAGGACGTGGAGCAGCAGCATTCTCTTCTTCTCCCAGCAGATCCCGGCAGGAGCCATCACACGGCTGCCACGTCTGGCCGCGCAGGCGCACTCAGCAGGAGCGGGGTACGCCGGGAAGTGTAGTTTATTAGGCCTCCGGCTGCGCCCGCGAATAGGTGACGAGCTACCTGTCTGTGCGGGACTACAACTCCCAGCGTGCTCCAGAGGCGCCGATATAGACCCACTGCTTACCAGGAGATGCTGGGACGTGTAGTCCTTGGGACGACTTTAATCTGGCTCTCTGGGCATTCTGAGACTTGTAGTTAAACCATAAATCCGGAGGTGCAGACGTTATGTCATCTGTGGCACAGAGTAATATTGATGACGTCACAAGGTGTATTTAATATGTCTGTCTTACACAAACCGCCACATAGACCGCCACTGTGTGAACATTTGGCGGTTTACCCAAAACCCGTGCCGTCTCCGCAGACCCTCACCTTTGAACTGCTTCCTGTTTTTTCTTGTTGCCTCCTAAGCGCCATAACTTTTTTTTCCTCTGTACGAGGCCTCGGGTTTTGCGGAATGAGGGGAACTTTTTTAGAAACTAAAGAAATTAATTTGTGGCTTGAAATAATGCGCCGCTCCGCCATTGTGTACTCACCACATCCTAACACCTGGAAGGCTCCGCTCTCACGGCGCCACGCGCTCCTGTTTAATGGGTTGAGCCGCCGTTTTATCTTATTAGTTTTTTGGGGGTTTTTTGATGTTTTTTTTTTTGTAACTTCTTAGAGATTTTATTATACATAAAATATTTGGATTTCGGGTGAAATTTATGAAAAACATAAAACATTCGGCTCCAGTGATATTATATCCTGAAAGTCGGGCAGTAAAGGGTTATTCTCATCTTAGACAATGGGGGCATATCGCTAGGATATGCCCCCATTGTCTTATAGGTGCGGGTCCCACCGCTGGGACCCGCACCTATATCCAGAACGGAGCGGGGAGCGCTGCGCCTGGAGGACTCAGAAATGAATGGGAGCCGGGCCGTGCATGCGCGGTGCGCTCCCATTCATTTCTATGGAGCCGACGGAAGTAGCCAGCGCTCGGCTATTTTCGGTGGCCCCATAGAAATGAATGGAGGGTGGCTGAGCATGCGCAGTGCGCCCTCATTCAGTTCGGGGCTCCGTTCTGGATATAGGTGCGGCTCCCAGCGGTAAGACCCGCACCTATAAGACAATGGGGACATATCCTAGCGACATGCCCCCATTGTCTAAAATGAGAATAACCCTTTAAAGGGGTCGTGTCATCTTATGAAGTGTAATAACCTAATAGAAGTAACTTACCAATATACTCTATGTGATCATAATGCCTCCTGTTCTCACTTCTCCCAATTTTCCTTCTCATTATAAACTGCTTGTCTCTAGGGGATACGGCCACCGCTGCAATGCCTTAGCAGTGGCAGCGCTTGCGCTGTGAAAAGAGCCAAGGCCGACCTTTCTGGTGGCCGGGATAGCAGGAACGAGCGCCAGTCTCCCGCACATGCGCATTAGGTCACGCCCCCAGCCACCTCATATTGCCTACCGTCAGAAGTGCCTCCTATGTGGTATAGAGCTGCCACAGTGCTGCGCCCCCGACTTTCCTTCTGCTGAACCGACTAAGGCTGATACAGAATGGTTAATAGCTTCGGGAGCGCGGACGTGCGACGCTGGTCTGTGCTGTCACTCATCTTAGCAGGCACCGCCCCCTTGAGCCCCTGAAGGTCCTCCAGTCTCCAGCAGCTGCTCCATGTGAGGTCCTCCAGCCTTCAGCAGCCGCTCCATGTGAGGTCCTCCAGTCTCCAGCAGCCGCTCCATGTGAGGTCCTCCAGTCTCCAGCAGCCGCTCCATGTGAGGTCCTCCAGTCTCCGGCAGACGCTCCATGTGAGGTCCTCCAGTCTCCAGCACCGCTCCATGTGAAGTCCTCCAGTCTCCAGCAGCCGCTCCATGTTGAAGTCCTCCAGTCTCCAGCAGCCGCTCCATGTGAGGTCCTCCAGTCTCCAGCAGCGCTCCATGTGAAGTCCTCCAGTCTCCAGCAGCCGCTCCATGTGAGGTCCTCCAGTCTCCAGCAGCCGCTCCATGTGAGGTCCCCCAGTCTCCAGCAGCCGCTCCATGTGAGGTCCTCCACTCTCCAGCAGCCGCTCCATGTGAGGTCCTCCAAGTCTCCAGCAGCCGCTCCATGTGAGGTTCTCCAGTCTCCAGCAGCCGCTCCATGTGCAGGTCCTCCAGTCTCCCAGCAGCTGCTCCATGTGAGGTCCCCCAGTCTCCAGCACCGCTCCATGTGAAGTCCTCCAGCCTTCTCAGCAGCCGCTCCATGTGAGGTCCTCCAGTCTGCAGCAGCCTGCTCCATGGGAAGTCCTCCAGTCTCCAGCAGCTGCTTGTTCTCCCTCCAGTTCCAGCAGCCGCTCCATGTGAGGGTCCTCCAGTCTCCAGCAGCCGCTCCATGTGAGGTCCTCCAGTCTCCAGCAGCCTGCTATGGGGTCCCTCCAGTCTCCAGCAGCCCGCTCCATGTGAGGTTCTCCAGTCTCCAGCAGCCGCTCCATGTGAGCCCTCCACTCCAGCAGCCGCTCCATGTGAGGCCCCCTCCCGCAGCCCGCTCCATGTGAGGTCTCCAGCCTCCAGCAGCCTCTCCATGTGAGGTCCTCCAGTCTCCAGCAGCCGGTCCATTGTGAAGTCCTCCAGCCTCCAGCAGCCGCTCCATGTGAGGTCCTCCAGTCTCCAGCAGCCGCTCCATGTGAGGTTCTCCAGTCTCCAGCAGCCGCTCCATGTGAGGGCCCCCTCCACTCTCCAGCAGCCGCTCCATGTGAGGTCCCCCAGTCTCCCGCAGCGCTCCATGTGAGGTCCTCCAGCCTCACAGCAGCCGCTCCATGTGAGGTTCTCCAGTCTCCAGCAGCCGCTCCATGTGAGGCCCTCCACTCTCCAGCAGCCGCTCCATGTGAGGTCCTCCAGTCTCCAGCAGCCGTCCATGTGAGGTCTTCCAGTCTCCAGCAGCCGCTCCATGTGAGGTCCTCCAACTCTCCAGCAGCCGCTCCATGTGAAGTCCCCCAGTCTCCAGCAGCCGCTCCATGTGAGGTCCTCCAGCCTCCAGCAGGCCGCTCCTTGTGAGGTTCTCCAGTCTCCAGCAGCCGCTCCATGTGAGGTCCTCCAGTCTCCAGCAGCCGCTCCATGTGAGGTCCTCCAGTCTCCAGCAGCCGCTCCATGTGAGGTCCTCCAAGTCTCCACAGCCGCTCCATGTGAGGTCCTCCACTCTCCAGCAGCCGCTCCATGTGAGGTCTTCCAGTCTCCAGCAGCCGCTCCATGTGAGGTCTTCCAGTCTCCAGCAGCCGCTCCATGTGGGTTTAGGCCCCTACACTTAGTCAAGTTAGGGACCGTCGCCAAGTTGGGGGCCACCATTTTGGTTGTATCCTACAGGTAGGGACAGTGGTGCTGGGCAGTACTGGGCCGCACTGTTCCCTGCCCTACGTGACAGTAACTTCCCTGTTTATTAGACGGACAATGCGCTTCCCGATCTCACTGGATTGTGCTGAGATAATAAGTCTCAGTAAGGTTGAGCTGCAGGACGCCACAACCTGTCACTACATTTCCCACCATTCATACTGGAATGATGGCTCTTCAAGGTTTTTTCATGGGCTGAGGAGTGTGACCCACGGGCTTCGGGACGGGGAATGAAATAGACCAGATACGAGGATAGTTTACAGTCTCTGACCTCGGCACGCTGCACATCACGCGGTGTAAGGGAGTCTGACCGGATCCTCTGCTCGCGTTACACCATAAGATTTACGGTAACCAGGTCTAGTGATGGGCGCCAAGAGATTCCTCAGAGATCGTCCCTGCCTTAAGGTGATAGCCGGAATGTTTTTAGGAATGGGTCACAGAACAATAAATACATAGTTGTTAAGGTTGGAAAAAGTCCAACCTGTAATCCTGCTATATCCATTCCTGGATGGACATTGATCTTCCATTTAAAGAGGGGTTAGGCCAAGGGAAGGGTGAGTAGAACAAGGATTATACTATACATACTATACATCGTCATAAGCCTCAATTTTATGTTGAATTAAAAACTCATCTAAGCCCTTTTAGAAGCTTCTCCTGTATTTGCTGTGAGCGGCTCCTGCGGCTCTTCCAGAGATTCACCGCTCTTACTGTAAAGAATGCTTGTCGCCTCTTATGACCGAATCTCTTTTTCTCCAGTCGTAGGGAGCGGCCTCTTGTTTTTTGAGGGGGTTTAACACAGAATAGCTTCTCCTGATATTTTCTGTATGGTCCGTTTATAGATATTTGTACAGGTTAATCATCTCTCCCCTTAGATGCCGTTTTTCAAGGCTAAATAAGTTCAGTTCATTTAATCTTTGCTCATAACTCAGATCTTCCAGGCCCTTTATCAGTTTAGTCGCTCTCCTCTGTACCTTTTCTAACTCCAGGGCATCCTTTTTATGGACTGGTGCCCAGAACTGAACTGCGTATTCCAGTTGAGGCCGCACCAACGCTTTGTATAGCGGCAATATTACATCCCTGTCCCGCGAGTCCAGAACTCTTCTAATACAAGAGAGAATTCTGTTGGCCTTAGAGGCAGCTGACTGGCATTGTGCTGTTATTTAGTCTATGATCTACTAATACACCCAGATCCTTCTCAACAAGTGACTCTGCCAGTGTCTGGGTAATATTGATATCATGGCGGTATTATTAAATGCGGTAATAGGACGAAATGGAAAATCTACTTGGGGCTTTTTTGCCACTTGTTCTGGATCCTATTGCTGCAGGACTGGATCTTATTCCTTATTCTGCGGCATTGTCCAGACGGTTTATTATCCAAGCTCTTGTGATAGCGGTGGCTCCAATAATCGATGGAACGATTTGCATCGACTGTATTTAAAATACGTCTCAGTTAGGAGATTATCTCTGTCTGTACAGTAGTCAGGTCCGACAACTCAATATCAGAGGGAGAAAGGTGAACCATATGGCCCGATCATTAGGATTGAAGAGATCCACAGATTTATGGGCTCCACTAATACAAACGCCTGAGATAAAAAAGAAATCCTCATTCCCCATCGTCCTCCCTCATCCGTGGTCTGTTTCATCCCCTGTCCCTGGATACGTGGGTTCCGCATAGTGAAGATCCAGCCATGTTATTTCAGGAAGCGCTTTTTCACTACATCAGAAGCAAAAAAAATAGAGGAGACGTGTCCGGGGCTCCTCAAGGTTCAACACGTGAAGGTTTTCTTTTATCACTTTCTTTGACGTCTAATAAACCAGAATATCGGATAAGTTGGTGCCTCTCAGGTCCTGTTTTTCTATATTTTTCTTATAAAGGGTCAGAAAGGAGTGACTGATACAATACAGAGCGGACGCTGCAGGGTGCGGTCTGAAGATATCGGAATGAGCTGCGTCAGGAGGTTGCATGTAACCTCCTGAACAGAAGAGAGCAGAGCCGAGAATTAACCACTTCATGACTGGATCCTTCTACTTCATTACAGAGTTAACCACAATATCATGTATAGTATATAGTGGTCAAAGCACTGATTTTCTGCTACAGAACTCCTACTACATACAGATATATACAGCCACCACTAGAGGGAGCTCAGGAGATTACTACATACAGATATATACAGCCACCACTGGAGGGAGCTCAGGAGATTACTACATACAGATATATACAGCCACCACTACAGGGAGCTCAGGAGGTTACTACATACAGATATATACAGTCACCACTAGAGGGAGCTCAGGAGATTACTACATACAGATATATACAGCCACCACTAGAGGGAGCTCAGAGATTACTACATACAGATATATACAGCACCACTGAGGGAGCTCAGGAGATTACTACATACAGATATATACAGCCACCACTAGAGGGGAGCTCAGGAGATTACTACATACAGATATATACAGCCACCACTAGAGGGAGCTCAGGAGATTACTACATACAGATATATACAGCCACCCACTAGAGGGAGCTCAGGAGATTACTACATACAGATATATACAGCCACCACTAGAGGGAGCTCAGGAGATTACTACATACAGATATATACAGCCACCACTAGAGGGAGCTCAGGAGATTACTACATACAGATATTATACAGCCACCACTAGAGGGAGCTCAGGAGATTACTACATACAGATATATACAGCCACCACTAGAGGGAGCTCAGGAGATTACTACATACAGATATATACAGCCACCACTAGAGGGAGCTCAGGAGATTACTACATACAGATATATACAGCCACCACTAGAGGGAGCTCAGGAGATTACTACATACAGATATATACAGCCACCACTAGAGGGAGCTCAGGAGATTACTACATACAGATATATACAGCCACCACTAGAGGGAGCTCAGAGATTACTACATACAGATATATACAGCCACCACTAGAGGGAGCTCAGGAGATTACTACATACAGATATATACAGCCACCACTAGAGGGAGCTCAGGAGATTACTACATACAGATATATACAAGCCACCACTAGAGGGAGCTCAGGAGATTACTACATACAGATATATACAGCACCACTAGAGGGAGCTCAGGAGATTACTACATCAGATATATACAGCCACCACTAAGGAGCTCAGGAGATTACTACATACAGATATATACAGCCACCACTAGAGGAGCTCAGAGATTACTACATACAGATATATACAGCCACCACTAGAGGGAGCTCAGGAGATTAAAAACTAACAATTACACATAGATATATACAGCCACCACTAGAGGAAGCTCAGGAGATTACTACATACAGATATATACAGCCACACTAGAGGGGAGCTCAGGAGATTACTAGCATACAGATATATACAGCCACCACTAGAGGAAGCTCAGGAGATTACTACATTACAGATATATTTACAGTCCACCACTAGAGGGAGGTCAGGAGATTACTACATACAGATATATACAGCCACCACTAGGGTGAGCTCAGGAGATTACTACATACAGATATATACAGCCACCACTAGAGGGAGCTCACTACATACAGATATATACAAGCCACCCACTAGAGGGGAGCTCAGGAGATTACTACATACAGATATATACAGCCACCACTAGAGGGAGCTCAGGAGATTACTACATACAGATATATACAGCCACCACTAGAGGAGCTCAGGAGCTCACTACATACAGATATATACAGCCACCACTAGAGGGAGCTCAGGAGATTACTGCATACAGATATATACAGCCACCACTAGAGGGAGCTCAGGAGATTACTACATACAGATATATACAGTCACCACTAGAGGGAGCTCAGGAGATTACTGCATACAGATATATACAGTCACCACTAGAAGGAGCACAGGAGATTACTACATACAGATATATACAGCCACCACTAGAGGAAGCTCAGGAGATTACTGCATACAGATATATACAGCCACCACTAGAAAGAGCTCAGGAGATTACTACATATAGATATTACAGTCACCACTAGAAGGAGCACAGGAATTACTACATACAGATATATACAGCCACCACTAGAGGAAGCTCAGGAGATTTCTGCATACAGATATATACAAACACCACTAGAGGGAGCTCAGGAGATTACTACATACAGATATATACAGTCACACTAGAAGGAGCTCAGGAGATTACTACATACAGATATATACAGCCACCACTAGAGGGAGCTCAGGAGATTACTACATACAGATATATACAGTCACCACTAGAGGGAGCTCAGGAGATTACTACATACAGATATATACAGTCACCACTAGAGGGAGCTCAGGAGATTACTACATACAGATATATACAGTCACCACTAGAGGGAGCTCAGGAGATTACTACATACAGATATATACAGCCACCACTAGAGGGAGCTCAGGGGATTACTACATACAGATATATACAGCACCACTAGAGGGAGCTCAGGAGATTACTACATACAGATATATACAGTCACCACTAGAGGGAGCTCAGGAGATTACTGCATACAGATATTATTAAAGCCACCACTAGAGGGAGCTCAGGAGGTTACTACATACAGATATATACAGCCACCACTAGAGGGAGCTCAGGAGATTACTACATACAGATATATACAGTCACCACTAGAGGGAGCTCAGGAGATTACTACATACAGATATATACAGCTACCACTAGAGGGAGCTCAGGAGATTACTATACATACAGATATATACAGCCACCACTAGAGGGAGCTCAGGAGATTACTACATACAGATATATACAGCCACCACTAGAGGGAGCTCATGGCTGCCCACTATAGGATGGCAGGAGGAAGTCCTTGGACACGGATGTGTTTCACTGGCTTCACGTTGGACTTGGTGGTTTCAGCCGCTGACTGAGGATACAGTCCTTTTAGGGAACAATGCTCGCCTCCTCCTTCACTTTCATTGCACCTGACTTCTGGGGATGACGCTCAGTTCTCTCTGCTTGGCTTAAATGAAGATGTCATTCCCGGTTCACAGAACACGGTTGTTTTCCTCGTGACACACACTGCACACTTTTCACTGGCATTTCTTTAGGCACTGACACCTCCACTGCTAGCTGACTAACTTGCAGGAGTATGGCTGGATCTTCCTCCAGCACACACTTTCTCCCTGCTGCATAGTGCTGGCACACCGCATGGCACTGCTACTTTATGATATCCTGATGAGTGTCTGAATCTCATGCGCAGTTGATGTCACGTGGTCACATGAAACTGAAAAGTCACATGGCTCTGAAGCAGACTGGGGATATAGGAGCTGGGTAATGCCTAAATATCACACTCCCTGCTAAAAATGATGATGATGATGATTGCAGGGTTAAGGTCTTGAATTTCGTATGATCCCCCTGACGTAAAGCCACTACCATATATTATCTCACAGACATGCTTTCTCTTTGACTTGAGGACCTGCATAATTATAACATGTGACCAAAGAGGTCCTTTGCCCTTATAAATTCTACCCAATAGCAAAACTTGCACTTAGCCACCAGGTGGCAGTATAGCCCTAGAGATAATACACAGTACAGTGCCGCTGACTGCATACATCCATACAATGCCCCTTCTGTATGAGGAACCATAACTCAACTGAGCAATTTCTCTTATATACCGCCCAGTAGTAACATCACAGGCCTCTAGTATACAGCATGTCTCACTGGTATACACATGGGCTCAGGATATGTCTACCCACAGCAGTGCATATACATATTTCGTTACCTGACTGGCAGCTCACAGGAACCTAAAGGCGCATACGTGACATTACATGGTGACAGCATGCAGTAAACAATAACATAACCGGCGTATTCTTCAGGAGTCCGGCGTGTGACAGTCATATAACAGATCAACAGGTGGAGTGACCACTACAGCGGTAATCCATGCCAACAGGTTGACTGCAAAGGACACATGGTTTTCCTGCAAGGCTGTTCTCAACCCTCTTACGTGACACCAGTCTAGCTTGTGTTCTGTTGTGTAGACAGGTTGTCAGTGTCAGTGAACTACATTATTACATCATCAGCACATCAGATGGCACCCCACCCAACTATTGCCCTTCTTTTTAAAGCATGCTGCTAAAAATATTATGTCTGTCCATCTAAGGAATAGGAGAACATTGATATAGCAGGTAGGTACCTACAATGATTAAATGCAGAGTTATGAAACTTTCCTGGCGCTCTATGTCTATTTAAACTATATGTATGCAGAATCTCCAGTGTATTCCTGTAAGATGCAGCTTCACACTGCTCTCCTGACTCATGCTGCCTATAAATACTATTTGTGTATGCTGTGTCCAGAATCTCCAGAATATTCCTGTAAAATGCTGCTTCACACTGCTCTCCCCTGACTCACACTGCCTGTCTACACTATGTGTGTGCTGTGTGCAGAATCTCCAGTGTATTCCTGTAAAATGCAGCTTCACACTGCTCTCTCCCCTGACTCACACTGCTGTCTACACTATGTGTGTCTGTGTGCAAATCTCCAGTGTATTCCTTAAGATGCAGCTTCACACTGCTCTCCCCTGACTCACACTCCTGACTGTCTACACTATGTGTGTTGCTGTGTGCAGAATCTCCAGTGTATTCCTGTAAGATGCAGCTTCACACTGCTCTCCCCTGACTCACACTGCCTGACTGTCTACACTATGTGTGTGCTGTGTGCAGAATCTCCAGTGTATTCCTGTAAGATGCAGCTTCACACTGCTCTCCCCTGACTCACACTCCCTGACTGTCTACACTATGTGTGTGCTGTGTGCAGAATCTCCAGTGTATTCCTTCACACTGTTGTACCCTGACTCACACTTCCTGTCTATGCCATGTGTGTGCTGAATGTCCAGTGGATTCTTGTAAGATGCTGCTTCCTACTGCTCTCCCCTGAAGCTGTGTGCAGAATCTCTAATATATTCCTATGAGACATAGCTTTACACTGCTCTCTCCTAACTTGCACCACTCAGCCTGTCTATAATATTTGTGTATGCTGTGTGCAGAATTTTCAGTGTATCCTATACGATACAGCTTCTTAATGCTGTCTCCAGACTCACACTATATGTCTATACTATTTTTGCTATTTGTGCTACATGCAGGATCATTGGTGTATTGTATATGATGCAATGTCACACTGCTCACCCCTTTCTCACATTTTCTGTACCATCTGTTTGCTGTTTGCAGAATCTCTAGTGTGTTCCTAGGAGAGGAACTTCACATAGCTCTCTATTGATTCCTGCTGTGTGCTGTGGGCAAAATCTCCACTGACTGTATTCAATAATATACTGCTCTCCCCTGCCTCAGACTTCCTATTATATTATCTGTGTATGCTTTGTATAGAATTTCCAGTGTATCTTATAAGATACAGCTTCACATTACTCTTCCCTAACTCACATGGCCTATCTATACTATGTGTGTATGCTGTGTATATAACCTCCAGTGTATCCTTTAGAAACAGTTTCACACTTCTCTCCCTTGACTCATACTGCCTGTCTATACTATTGTTTCCTGTGTATAGAACCTCCAGTGTATCCTATAAGATACAGCTTCATACTGCTCTCCCCTTACTCATACAACTTTGCTATACTATCAGTGTATGCTGTGTATAGACTTCCCAGTTTATACTATAGGATACAGCTTCATACTGCTCTCCCCTGACTCACACTGCCTGTCTATACTATCGGTGTATGCTGTGTATAGACTCTCCAGTGTATCCTATAAGATATAGGTTCATACTGCTCTCCCCTGACTCACACTGCCTGTCTATACTATTGGTGTATGCTGTGTATAGAATCTCCAGTGTATCCTATAAGATACAGGTTCATACTGCTCTCCTCTGACTCACTCTAGCTGTCTATACTATTGGTGTATGCTGTGTGTAGACTCTCCAGTGTATCCTATAAAATAGAGCTTCATACTGCTCTTCCCTGACTCACACTGCCTGTCTATACTATTGGTGTAAGCTGTGTGTAGAATCTCCAGTGTATCCTATAAGATATAGGTTCATACTGCTCTCACCTGACTCACACTGCCTGTCTATACTATTGGTGTATGCTGTGTATAGAATCTCCAGTGTATCCTATAAGATACAGCTTCATACTGCTCTCCCCTGACTCACACTGCCTGTCTATACTATCGGTGTATGCTGTGTGTAGACTCTCCAGTGTATCCTATAAGATACAGCTTCATACTGCTCTCCCCTGACTCACACTGCCTGTCTATACTATTGGTGTATGCTGTGTATAGAACCACCAGTGTATCCTATAAGATACAGGTTCATACTGCTCTACCCTGTCTCATACTACCTGTCTATACTATCGGTGTATGCTGTGTGTAGACTCTCCAGTGTATCCTATAAGATACAGCTTCATATTGCTCTCCCCTGACTCATACTACCTTTCTATTAGTGTATGCTGTGTGTATGCCATGGTCAATGTGATTGGACGGTCCTGAGGGGTTTCCAGGACAGCCGGGGCGCTAACAATAGCCTCCAGCCCTGCCATTTGTGGATGCCTATTAAGCCCTGCCTTTAGCATCCTGTCAGAGCCCCCTACCTGGAATAATATATTGAAATACTAAACGCATTACGGTATTTTATAGGGGAGATGAGAGGGCTGCAGGCTCAAGTCCCCTAAAGATAGGGAAAAAATGTTTTTGAAAAATAAAAAAACAAACAAAAATCCAGTTGTCTTTTCTTTTTGCTTAAAAGGGAATTTATATGAATTAAAATTAAAAAATTACACATAATTGGTATCGCAGCATCCATAAAAATCTGCACAGTAAAATGATCATGAAAATTGTGAACAAATAATAAAAAACAAGATTGTTGTTTTTTTGTTAATTCTGCATCCTGAAAAAAAAACGCAGTCTGCATTTCCATTTTTTAATGGCCCAGTTGAAGTGAATGGCTCCACGTCTGGGCCGAAAAAGAAAAACGGACACAGAAAAAAATATATGTTTGTATGCAGGAACCCAAAAGGTGATTAGAAAATAGTTTTTTTTTTCCAAAAATGGCACCAATGTAATCACAGCGAATCCTGCAAAAAAACAAAAACAAAACACCTTTCTACCGCTCCAAGGAGGGAAATGTGAAGGAGTTCTAAGGCTTTCAATGAAGCAACAAAAAATCAATACTATAATACTATAAATGTGACATCGCGATAATCAGACCGACCGGAAGAATATCGTCATCACTTACACTGCGAGGTGAACGTCATAGAAACAAAACCCAAATGACAATGGCAGGAATGCTGTGTTTTTTCATTGCTGTTGCCCTCCAAAATTAACAAAAATTCTACAACACACTATCTGTACCCCAAAATGCTGCCATTTAAAATACAACTCAGTCAGCAATAAGCGACTTCACATACGATCCTGTCAGTGGAAAAAGTTCTGGATTTTGAAATGTGGAGATGAAAATGTAGGGAAAAAATGAAATCTAAAGTCTCCTCAGTGCCCCCCAGTGGTGGCTGCAGGTAGTACAGGAGGTCATGGTGTAACACTGTCTGTGCAGATGTGGAGCTCTGACCGCTATAAAATGTACTGTGTATCTAATCCTACCCTGTGTGATACCGGCTGCTGAGCTATGTATCTAATCCTACCCTGTGTGATACCGGCTGCTGAGCTATGTATCTAATCCTATCCTGTGTGATACTGTCTACTGAGCTGTGTATCTAATCCTCTCCTGTGTGATACTGTCTGCTGAGCTGTGTATCTAATCCTATCCTGTGTGATACTGTCTGCTGAGCTGTGTATCTAATCCTATCCTGTGTGATACTGTCTGCTGAGCTGTGTATCTAATCCTATCCTGTGTGATACTGTCTGCTGAGCTGTGTATCTAATCCTACCCTGTGTGATACCGGCTGCTGAGCTATGTATCTAATCCTATCCTGTGTGATACTGTCTGCTGAGCTGTGTATCTAATCCTATCCTGTGTGATAACTGTCTGCTGAGCTGTTGTATCTAATCCTCTCCTTTGTGATACTGTCTGCTGAGCTGTGTATCTATCCTCTCCTGTGTGATACTGTCTGCTGCGCAGTGTATCTAATCCTCTCCTGTGTGATACTGTCTGCTGAGGTGTGTATCTAATCCTCTCCTGTGTGATACTGACTGCTGAGCTATGTATCTAATCCTCTCCTGTGTGATACTGTCTGCTGAGGTGTGTATCTAATCCTCTCCTGTGTGATACTGTCTGCTGAGCTGTGTATCTAATCCTCTCCTTTGTGATACTGTCTGCTGAGCTGTGTATCTAATCCTCTCCTGTGTGATACTGTCTGCTGAGGTGTGTATCTAATCCTATCCTGTGTGATACTGTCTGCTGAGCTGTGTATCTAATCCTCTCCTTTGTGATACTGTCTGCTGAGCTGTGTATCTAATCCTATCCTGTGTGATACCTGACTGCTGAGCTATGTATCTAATCCTCTCCTGTGTGATACTGTCTGCTGAGGTGTGTATCTAATCCTCTCCTGTGTGATACTGTCTGCTGAGCTGTGTATCTAATCCTCTCCTTTGTGATACTGTCTGCTGAGCTGTGTATCTAATCCTCTCCTGTGTGATACTGTCTGCTGAGCTGTGTATCTAATCCTATCCTGTGTGATACTGACTGCTGAGCTATGTATCTAATCCTCTCCTGTGTGATACTGTCTGCTGAGGTGTGTATCTAATCCTCTCCTGTGTGATACTGTCTGCTGAGCTGTGTATCTAATCCTCTCCTTTGTGATACTGTCTGCTGCGCAGTGTATCTAATCCTATCCTGTGTGATACTGTCTGCTGAGGTGTGTATCTAATCCTCTCCTGTGTGATACTGTCTGCTGAGCTGTGTATCTAATCCTCTCCTGTGTGATACTGTCTGCTGAGCTGTGTATCTAATCCTCTCCTTTGTGATACTGTCTGCTGCGCAGTGTATCTAATCCTGTCACGTGATTATCTGAGTGATCCATTTTGTCATATATAAGGTCCTGGCAGACAAGTGGCTAGTGAGATGTGGATGATGGGAGTTGTGCTCTTGGGCTGTCATGTGTCCCCCATCGCTGAAATCTTGTTTTGTCCAAATCAGAAAAGTGTAAAAATGAAAGAAGCGACAAATTGTTGAGGACTCGGATTCCCGGTAATGGAGGCGAATAATAATGTAATGTATGACCCCCCCACCATTATAAGTACTGACCCCCTCCCTATAGTAAGACCATAGAGGTAACCTGAAGGCAGCGTCAGGTATGACCCCCCCATTATATCTTAAAGGAGCCCTCCCAAGGTGTTCATAGAATGTATTATTAAGAGTTTCTTAAATGAGGATGATGGGTGTTCTCATCCAGAGCTCATAATATGTAACCACACACACAAACTGCACCAACCCCAGGAGCTTACAATCTAATCTCCTTATTTAACACAAATGTATCACTCTCATCATTGCTGACCCCAGGAGCTCGCAATCATTGTCCGGATGTTCAGTGGCGGCTCTGTTGCTGGCGCTGATTCCACTCAGAGATTGGATTGTTCCACTGTTCATGGGGGTGTCCTGTCACATTGATGGAATTGATGGAACACTGATGTGCGCCTGAGATTTAGATTGTGCCATTAAAGTCAATGGGGATCTGGCGGTGAACTGTAGAATCCACTAACTACCGATCCAGCAGGCTGCTCTCTGCTGGATCCACTCCCTACAGTCTGCTGGATCCACTGCTGCAGATGTGAACGTGTGCGTTGCAGAACAGGTCAGAGCTACATGAATGACTGGTCATAATAAGACAAATAGAATGCCAGACCTGCAGTGAAGACTGACACATGAGCAGAAGTAGTGTGGTGGGATAGATAATGAAATATATGGGACGCTCATGATCTGAGGAAAGCTGTGTACCTAATGGCAGCCATTAGTGGGAGAAGAATGGGGGGTGCAGGGTCGGGTGTATTACGGGGGATACACTGTAACGCATGCACTGCTCTAAAGGGGAAATAATCATCTTCAGACTTGTCCCAATTAAACCAACTGAGCGTAAGCGTGAGAATTGTGACTGGCGTCCCTGGCGATGCCACAAGGGTTCAGCGTGCTCTGCGGGACGCCTTCAGTTTGAGAACCAGCGGGGGTCCGAGCTCGAAGACCCCGCAGACAATGGGCATTAGATGCTTTACTGACTCCCCTCTAGGGGGCAGCTTTCCTCCATCCACATTTTCTGCAATGTGCAAAATATAAAATAATATAATTTTTTTTTCATGCGGAAACAGTCAGCAAGCTGCTGTTGTCAGATCTGATAACCTTATGTGTTTCTGATTTGGTGATCTGAGTGTCTTATGGTTTCCTGCTGTGAATGAGCTGCGGTTCTGATCCATTAACACATGACTACCCAGTGTGAGCATAAATGACATATTATTGCCGGGTGTCAGCCATGTGTTGTGGCAGACACAGCTCCTGAGCCAACGCCACCCCTGCAGCAGAGCAGGAAGGGGTTAATGATCCCTATGCATCCATGTGTTATGAGCCTCCACATACTGAGTATTCACAAGTCTTAGGATAAAAAAAAAGTTCATGAGATCAGTCACCAGCAGCTACTCTACTTGCTGACGGTTTCTGTGAAGCAACAGCAGCAGCTACAGGGGGCATGTGCCCTACAAACAAGCCGCTCTGCCAGGGAGCATGGTAAGCCTAGAAGGAAAGCTGGGTGAACCCTCCGCCTCCTGAGCTGACTAGTAGGAACCTCCGGGAATGTGTGCCCTGCAGAGTTATCATAGTCCCACCTGTAAGGGATCCTGATGATACGTTGTATCAGGTAGCAGCCGGAGAGAACTCCCCATCAATCTGCTGGCTTCATTATAATGCTGCTTGTTCTGCGGAGTGGCCACTGGGTGTCAATGCAGCCTTGTGAGACCCCGGAGGACCCTGTGAGACCCAGGCAGAGCCAGCAGGACCCTATGAGACCCAGGCAGAACCAGCAGGACCCTGTGAGACCCAGGCAGAACCAGCAGGACCCTATGAGACCCAGGCAGAACCAGCAGGACCCTGTGAGACCCAGGCAGAAACCCAGCAGGACCCCTATGAGACCCAGGCAGAGCCAGCAGGACCCTGTGAGACCAAGGCAAACCACAGGAACCTGTGTGACCCAGGCAGAACCAGCAGGACCGCTGTGAGACCCAGGCAGAACCAGCAGGACCCTGTGAGACCAAGGCAGAAGCCGCAAGGACTCTGTGAGACCCAGGCAGAAGCCGCAGGACTCTGTGAAACCAAGGAAGAAGCCGCAGGACTCTGTGAAGACCAAGGCAGAAGCCGCAGGACTCTGTGAGACCCAGGCAGAAGCCGCAGGACTCTGTGAGACCAAGGAAGAAGCCGCAGGACTCTGTGAGACCAAGGCAGAAGCCGTAGGACTCTGTGAGACCCAGGCAGAAGCCGCAGGACTCTGTGAGACCAAGGAAGAAGCCGCAAGACTCTGTGAGACCAAGGCAGAAGCCGCAGGACTCTGTTGAGACCCAGGCAGAAGCTGCAGGACTCTGTGAGACCAAGGAAGAAAGCCGCAAGACTCTGTGAGACCAAGGCAGAAGCCGCAGGACTCTGTGAGACCCAGGCAGAAGCCGCAGGACTCTGTGAGACCCAAGGAAGAAGCCGCAGGACTCTGTGAGACAAGGCAAAAGGTGCAGGATGCTGTGAACCCAGGCAGAAGCTGCAGGAAACTATGAGACCAAGGAAGAAGCCGCAGGACCCTATGAGACCCAGGCAGAAGCTGCAGGACCCTGTGAGACCCAGGCAGAAGCTGCAGGACCCTGTGAGACCCAGGCAGAAGCTGCAGGACCCTGTGAGACCCAGGCAGAAGCTGCAGGACCCTGTGAGACCCAGCCAGAAGGTGCAGGAAACTATGAGACCAAGGAAGAAGCCGCAGGACCCTGTGAGACCCAGGCAGAAGCTGCAGGACCCTGTGAGACCCAGGCAGAAGCTGCAGGACCCTGTGAGACCCAGGCAGAAGGTGCAGGACCCTGTGAGACCCCAGGCAGAAGGTGCAGGACCCTGTGAGACCCAGCCAGAAGGTGCAGGACCCTGTGAGACCAAGGAAGAAGCCGCAGGACCCTGTGAGACCCCAGCCAGAAGGTGCAGGACCCTGTGAGACCCAGGCAGAAGGTGCAGGACCCTGTGAGACCCAGGCAGAAGGTGCAGGACCTGTGAGACCCAGGCAGAAGCGGCAGGACCCTGTGAGACCCAGGCAGAAGGTGCAGGACCCTGTGAGACACAGGCAGAAGGTGCAGGACCCTGTGAGACCCAGCCAGAAGGTGCAGGACCCTGTGAGACCCAGCCAGAAGGTGCAGGACCCTGTGAGACCCAGCCAGAAGGTGCAGGACCCTGTGAGACCCAGCCAGAAGGTGCAGGACCCTGTGAGACCCAGCAGAAGGTGCAGGACCCTGTGAGACACCAGGCAGAAGGTGCAGGACCCTGTGAGACACAGGCAGAAGGTGCAGGATGCTGTGAGACCCAGGCGCAGTGGGCTGCCCCCAGGGATGATTAAGTCCCAGTGTTTAGAAATGGTGAGTGATATGTACTATATGTTACTCCCCAGGGTTAGGCTCCACATTTCCTAAAGCTCCTGCAGCAACGAGGGGAAAAGCTCCCTCACCGCACTGTGCTCCTTAACTCTCTTTCTCAATCTCTCAACTCCCCTTCTCAACTTCTACGCTCTCAACTGCACTACAGCTTCCCCTGATAGGAAGCAAGACTCATCCAATTAAAGGTACTCTCTGCCAGATACACTCCCATCTGCTGGCAACAACCAGGCACATTATATGTAATAACAGTTGCATAACAATATTATTAAGGCACAGTATCAGAAGACATGGAATTAAATCCACAGATGCCATTCTCTGTTAGACATTAGAGAAAGTAGCTAGGTGTATAAATGCTAGAGCCCCCTCTGGGGTACTACATACCCCCCTACTTAAAACCAAGCCACGCTCGGCTTGTGACTCTACGTCATGGTCCTCCTGTTTAGCAACAGCACATGATCCAAAGACACAGGACACACTCCCTCCTTCCCCTCCCAAGTCTGTGAAGAGAAAAAGGTTAAAGGCATACACAAACACAGTACACCTGAGAAAATCTTTCTGAAATGGACCAAGGGAATTCCATTTGTAGGTAAGAGGCAGGAGGGTGGCTGTGAAGGGCCCAAACATTAAGACAGACAAACAGGTGCCAGTCTCAGGTGTCTCACCCTACTGTAGCATGTCGGGCTCCTAGGTCTTCAAGCTAAAATATTTTTTGCAGCAATTGGATCCAGAGATGTGAATCCTCATCGCTGGCTATGGTGCTCTCTGCAGCTGTAAACTCCAGGAGAGGCTTCATCTGTGATAATCTGGTGACCTCCTGTGGTGGAATTTGGAACTGCAGGATTAATTTCAACTTGAGCTAATGTGGAGGGCCCACTTGACCCAGATGATTCTGCCAGAGCTTGAGGATGGAGTATCTCTGACTCCAGAGATGATGGCAGAAAGGTCTTGTGGCGCCTGGGGTCATCAGTATAGGCCAACCCACATGCAGGGATTCTCAGATCCTGGCCTACCTCCATCAGCACTGCTTTTGGCTGCAGTGCTGGAGCTCCAGCTGCGTCCGTTGCATTGGCCGGTGCAGGGTGCAATGACGTCACTGGGGGCTGTGGCTTCTCCCAGACAGTCTGTAATTCTCCCCCCATGAGGAGCACTTCTGGTTCGTTGCCCCACATCATGGCTCTCCAATACAAGTTATGCAGCTTTTCTGCCATCTTGCTGTGGCTCTTCCCAACTAGTTAGGTCAGCAGAAGGCAATATAGCATGTTGCTATGGGAAATGACAGCAGAATAGGTGTGTGGCCCCTTTAAGAGTTGCAGCAACAGCCCTATATAGGGGAGTATGGGGCTCTGTAAGGCAGATTGTGGCCCCAAACAGTCCTTATTAAGGTTAGTTTCCCAGCAGGACTCACTCAGACCTCTTTGGGCGTTGATTCTGAGGATCCAGTAAAGCTGGAACTGTACTGCAGCTCTGCACTCCATTTTCCAAGATGGCTCCTGCTTTTACTTGCTGTAGGGGTACAGTTGGTTTCTTTATCCTCTTGGGAACTTGAACTGAGCACTTTAGTTCCCCATGCTGCATGGATGGTTCCTATGTGGAGGCAGGCTGTTTTCTTCTGCCCCTCTGCTGGATGGAAGTCTTTCCCTCAATACATAAGGAACAAATACAAGAATGCTGCTTAACTCTTATTTTGCCACAGTGCTGCAACTGATGCAGATACAGACATTGTGGGTCTGCAGTAGTAAGGCACAGAAGTAAATATCCTGTTCGTGATGCCATTTGCAGCAGGCTGCCCCCCAGGGGCTGATCGAGTCCCACTGTTAGGAATGCCAAGTGGTGATGTGGCCCTAATAGTTTGTGTCATGGTGCTCCTACCTGGATACTGTCACTACCCAGGGTCAGGCTCCACAGCAACAAAGGATCTGTAGTTGGTGGAATAAGTAGAGTCCAGACTTGGTGACGTTCAACGGTTTTACATGAATAAACTTGCGATAAACTTGTGTCATCCAAAAAATACTTGATATTCCTCTTGGCTATAGCAGCCTAAGGGTGAACTGGCAGGAATATATACTACAGAGGACATTATACTGTGTATATACTACAGAGGACAGTATACTGTGTATATACTACAGAGGACAGTATACTGTATATATACTACAGAGGACAGTATACTGTATATATACACTACAGAGGACAGTATACTGTATATATACTACAGAGGACAGTATACTGTATACATACTACAGAGGACAGTATACTGTATATATACTACAGAGAACATTATACTGTGTATATACTACAGAGGACAGTATACTGTGTATATACTACAGAGGACAGTATACTGTGTATATACTACAGAGGACAGTATACTGTGTATATTCTACAGAGGACAGTATACTGTGTATATACTACAGAGGACAGTATACTGTGTATATACTACAGAGGACAGTATACTGTGTATATACTACAGAGGACAGTATACTGTATATATACTACAGAGGACAGTACACTGTGTATATACTACAGAGCACAGTAAATTATATATAATCTACAGAGGACAGTGTACTATATATATACCACAGAGGACAATATACTGTATATATATATACTACAGAGGACAGTATTTTATATATATATATATATATATATATATACTACAGTGGACAGTAATATATACTACAGAAGACAGTATACTGTATATATACAGATTGGGCAGAGAAGCGGCAGATGGTGATGAGAACATAGTCCTGCCACTTTACACATCACTAGTCAGACCACACATGGAGGACTGTGTACAGTTCTGGGCTCCTGTGAACAAGGCAGACATAGCAGAGCTGGAGAGGGTTCAGAGGAGGGCAACTAAAGTCATAACTGGAATGGGTGGACTACAGGACCCAGAAAGATTATCAAAATTAGGGTTATTCACTTTAGAAAAAGACGACTGAGGGGAGATCTAATAACTATGTATAAATATATCAGAGGTCAGTACAGAGATCTCTCCCATCATCTATTTATCCCCAGGACAGTGACCATGACGAGGGGACATTCTCTGCGTCTGGAGGAAAGAAGGTTTGTACATAAACATAGAAGAGGATTCTTTACTGTAAGAGCAGTGAGACTATGGATTCTTTACTGTAAGAGCAGTGAGACTATGGACTCTTTACTGTAAGAGCAGTGAGACTATGGACTCTTTACTGTAAGAGCAGTGAGACTATGGACTCTTTACTGTAAGAGCAGTGAGACTATGGACTCTTTACTGTAAGAGCAGTGAGACTATGGACTATTTACTGTAAGAGCAGTGAGACTATGGACTCTTTACTGTAAGAGCAGTGAGACTATGGGTTCTTTACGGTAAGAGCAGTGAGACTATGGGTTCTTTACGGTAAGAGCAGTGAGACTCGACCAGCAGATTAGTGAGTGCAGCTCTGGAGCATAATACAGGATGTAACTCAGGATCAGTACAGGATAAGTAATGTATGTACACAGTGACTGCACCAGCAGAATAGTGAGTGCAGCTCTGGAGTATAATACAGGATGTAACGCAGGATCAGTACAGGATAAGTAATGTATGTACACAGTGACTGCACCAGCAGAATAGTGAGTGCAGCTCTGGAGTATAATACAGGATGTAACACAGGATGGCAGAGGTGTGAATTAAATAGATATCAGATATATACAGACTTGTCCTTGATGCAGGGTCAGGTATGAGATGCTGATCAGAGGTGTAGTTCTGTTTTAGTGTATCAGTTTTGGTATATTAGGTTGTGTCTCTTCTGCTTGTGGTGACATTAGAGGGACATTGATGGGACTTTGTTCGTATTTGAGGATTCCGCAGGGAGGTCTGTGTCTCCTCAGCGTATGTTAATTCCTGGTCGGAGGATCTGCGGCTCATTGGCGGTTCTTCCTCTCCAGGTGCGATATGCAGATTTCCGACTCAGAACAAGCAGCAGCAGCATCCAGGCAGATCCTCTCTGCAATTATCAGGTATATGCCGCCATATTTCTACCACAGATAAGAGAAATTATCTGTTTCCAGCCATGACAAGGAGAAAGGTCGGAGTGATGAGGTGAAAAGCGCGCGGGGCGGCAGCAGCGGTGCTGGAAGTGGCTGGATGCAGATATCAGCTGTTACTGGCGGTAATTGAGCTCATGGAGTCGTCAGGTTTACTATACGATGATACTTTGTTTCAATTTTCCACAGCTATCAAAATCTCTGCTTGCAGTCAACGTCTACAGACCAATTACTTCTGACAGCTGGAGGTTTGTTGCAGTTGCATCAACTCATATGAGTATTTTCATCCTCTTCATTTATTCCTAGTCACAGATGTAGTTATCAGATGGTATATTACTTACCTTTACATATATGTGCACATGGCGAATTTTCCGGCATATTTTGATATCTGCGTCGCATCTGCTTACAATCCTCCTTCCATTGCTTTCAATATGATTTGCGGAAACTTGAAATCCACTGGAAAAAGTGACAGGAACCCATTTTAAGTGATTCCTGCACTGAATCTACAATACGGATGAGCCCCATGGAGAGCTCCTGTATCCAAATCCGCAGCAGAATTCTGAGCGACAGCCTCGGATTTCTGCTGCGGATTCTGTGGCGGTTATTTCCGATGGTCAGACCTACCGTCTGGCTTCACCGCAAGATCCACAACTGATAATTCCCATCAAATCCGAACTCTTGAAGCTATGAAAACAATAACTACAAATAATGACCCCCAAAATATTCTATATTTTTGACGGCATCAGTTCTAAATGATTATATCGCCACCGCAGCAACGCCATCGTCCTGGGTCGTATTCTCTTGTAGAGTCCAGCGATGAAAAGGTTAATAGTGGCAGTGGCCAGGACCCAGGCTCTTTATGATACGCAGGTATCTTCAGGTCAGCGCGCGCCCGGCTCTGACATTGCCAGGGCATTACTATACAGCAGGGGCTGCGTGCAGCGGCGGGGGAGGGGAGCACTGACCGCGTGTCTCCTGGGGCCTCTTAAAATTAAAAGCGTCTGCGATTGATCCTGGGAGATGATGTAAGGAAGCCGCCAGTTCACGCAAATTAACATAACAGCTAATTGTGCTCAGAAATGAACATCTCTCCGGTCAACGTGCCGTGAAAATTCAGAATCATCACATTAATGTCTGCGGCGCGGAAAGTCAGACGAAAATGAGAATCTGCAGGCAGGAAGGCGGCTTATCCAAGTCTTCGAGGAGCAGGGCCCTGGCTTGTCCTCCATAGAGGCCACTCGAATGTTTTTCCTTGTGATATTTGGTGGCCCTCAAAATGTTAAGTTTTAGGGGCCCCTGAAAAATCTCTGCACCACTGAGAATCTGTGGATGGTAACCGCGTCTGCACAGGGGTGCACCTAGCCATTCTGCTGCCTGCGGCGAAAACTGAAACGGGGCCCCCCATGCCAATTTCTTACCTAACCCCTTTTGCCACAATGAAAGCGCTCATTGCCCATGGCCCTTCCACTGCCCCCCTCTTGCACCTTCCTGGTGCTCGCTTCACCTGGCCTCATTGGTGGTGCACCCCTGCGTCTGCAGATTCCGCACGGAAAAGTCATGGATGTGCAGCAATCAACTGCAGTAGGGTTAATCCACCTGCGGGATCTGATGCCAATCAGCCCCAGGTTTCTGATGAACATTCTCTAACAAAGCCGCCTATGGCACATATGACATAATGAATATAGCCTAGGGGCCCTAGAACCAGATGTCATGGGGCCTTTACCGTGGAGGTTTCGCTCCTGGACATTGCTGCCTCCCCTTGTCTTATGCCCTCCTGCCATTCTTGGACATGGCCGCCTCCCCTTGTCTTATGTCCTCCTGCCATTCTTGGACATGGCCGCCTCCCCTTGTCTCATGTCCTCCTGCCTCTTCTGGACATGGCCGCCTCCCCTTGTCTCATGTCCTCCTGCCTCTCCTGGACATGGCCGCCTCCCCTTGTCTCATGTCCTCCTGCCGCTCCTGGACATGGCCTCCTCTCCTTGTCTCATCTCCTCCTGCCTCTCCTGGACATGGCCGCCTCCCCTTGTCTCATGTCCTCCTGTCTCTCCTGGACATGGCCGACTCCCCTTGGATCATGTCCTCCTGCCACTCCTGGACATGGCCGCCTCCCCTTGTCTCATGTCCTCCTGCCACTCCTGGACATGGCCGCCTTCCCTTGTCTTCATCTCCTCCTGCCTCTCCTGGACATGGCCGCCTCCCCTTGTCTCATGTCCTCCTGCCTCTCCTGGACATGGCCGCCTCCCCTTGTCTCATGTCCTCCTGCCTCTCCTGGACATGGCCGCCTCCCCTTGTCTCATGTCCTCCTGTCTCTCCTGGACATGGCCGACTCCCCTTGGATCATGTCCTCCTGCCACTCCTGGACATGGCCGCCTCCCCTTGTCTCATGTCCTCCCTGCCACTCCTGGACATGGCCGCCTTTCCCTTGTCTCATCTCCTCCTGCCTCTCCTGGACATGGCCGCCTCCCTTGTCTCATGTCCTCCTGCCTCTCCTGGACATGGCCGCCTCCCCTTGTCTCATGTCCTCCTGCCTCTCCTGGACATGGCCGCCTCCCCTTGTCTCATGTCCTCCTGCCTCTCCTGGACATGGCCACCTTCCCTTGTCTCATCTCCTCCTGCCTCTCCTGGAACATGGCCGCGTTCCCTTGTCTCATCTCCTCCTGCCTCTCCTGGACATGGCCGCCTTCCCTTGTCTCATGTCCTCCTGCCTCTCCTGGACATGGCCGCCTTCCCTTGTCTCATGTCCTCCTGCCACTTCCTGGACATGGCCGCCTTCCCTTGTCTCATGTCCTCCTGCCACTCCTGGACATGGCCGCCTCTCCTTGTCTCATCTCCTCCTGCCACTCCTGGACATGCCCGCCTTCCCTTGTCTCATGTCCTCCTGCCACTCCTGGACATGGCCGCCTTCCCTTGTCTCATGTCTTCCTGCTGCTCCTGGACATGGTCATCTCCCCTTGTCTCATGTCCTCCCTGCCACTCCTGGACATGGCCGCCTTCCCTTGTCTTCATGTCTTCCTGCTGCTCCTGGACATGGTCATCTCCCCTTGTCTCATGTCCTCCTGCCACTCCTGGACATGGCCGCCTCCCCTTGTCTCATGTCCTCCTGCCACTCCTGGACATGGCCGCCTCCCCTTGTCTCATGTCCTCCTGCCTCTCCTGGACATGGCCGCCTTCCCTTGTCTCATGTCCTCCTGCCACTCCTGGACATGGCCGCCTCTCCTTGTCTCATGTCCTCCTGCCACTCCTGGACATGACCGTCTCCCCTTGTCTCATGTCCTCCTGCCTCTCCTGGACATGGCCGCCTTCCTTGTCTCATCTCCTCCTGCCTCTCCTGGACATGGCCGCGTTCCCTTGTCTCATCTCCTCCTGCCACTCCTGGACATGACCGCCTCCCCTTGTCTCATGTCCTCCTGCCACTCCTGGACATGGCCGCCTCTCCTTGTCTCATGTCCTCCTGCCACTCCTGGACATGGCCGTCTCCCCTTGTCTCATGTCCTCCTGCACTCCTGGACATGGCCGCCTCCCCTTGTCTCATGTTCCTCCTGCCACTCCTGGACATGACCGCCTCCCCTTGTCTCATGTCCTCCTGCCTCTCCTGGACATGACCGTCTCCCCTTGTCTCATGTCCTCCTGCCACTCCTGGACATGACCGTCTCCCCTTGTCTCATGTCCTCCTGCCACTCCTGGACATGGCCGCCTCTCCTCTTCTCATGTCTTCCTGCTGCTCCTGGTGCAGATCATTACTTCTTGTCTCCTCTCTGTCCGCTGCTCCTGATCTGGGAGATAACAGAGCACACAGAACATTTCGCTCCGTCCTCGGTCGCGGCCCGCACTGCTCGCCACTGATAACCTTCATCTGATATTTCTTATCGAGTTGTTCTCTGTCTGGAAGAATCAGGAAAAAGCTATTAAGACGCCAGCGACTTATTGTGGGGAATAACAGAAGCAGGATGAGAGGATGCTGGGTAATCGCTCTAAACAGGGGTGCAGCTATTGGGGGTGCGGAGGCAGCACCCAAGTCCAGTCTCTGAGGGGTCCAAAGACCCATGTGCCCCATAAGTGGCTCCTTAGGTGCAGCGCTCCCCTCCTCCACATCTATTGGCCGGTTACACCTCACATGTTACTGTGCGGCCGACCAGTGATAATCGTATCAGCCAGAATCAACCAGTGATATGAATGGGCATCTGGAGAGTGGCCGTAACCTCCCCCCTCCCCCGCCATTACATGCTCTTATCAGTCTTTTTCCTACTATTTATGACACTTCATGTATCTGCACATTGATGTATCGCGATGTTTGATACATTGTTACCTTGGAAACGGCGTGTACACAATGTTTATGTATCTAATTACACCGTGTATCCAGATGTGGGACAGATAACGCAGTCAATGTCTGTGTCCGCCTGTCTGAAAAAGGCTCCAAGAAGAGAGAAGAAACGTCGGCCGGACATAAATTAATGAATGCAGCTTGATCTGGACTTTACATTTGGAGCGCTGCAATATTTAATCAATAGATAGATAGATAAATAGATAATAGATAGATAGATAGATAGATAGATAGATAGATATGAGATAGATAAATAATTAGATAGATAATAGGTAGATATGAGATAGATAGATAATCAGATAGATAGATAGATATGAGACAGATAGATAGACAGACAGATAGATAGATAGATAGATAGATAGATAGATAGATAGATAGATGATATTATACATGACATATGATATAATATGACATTTTACAAGGATATAACCCAGAATTAATGAGGAGCCGACGTGACAAACATTTCTGTAATAAAGAAGGGATCAGGCAGAGCGCCGCGGCCGCAGGAAGTAATTATTAAGTCACTCTTCCTGATCGTCCTCAGATGAAATGATATTACAAAGGTGGGGGAGGGGATGAGGGGCTCAGCTAATATTTAGGGATTATGCCGTACTTAGCGCCATTTATTAAGGACGAGCATGACATTGATTTCCCGTATTTAGCATTCTGATGCCGGAGGAGAAGATGAAGGAAGATGGAGCTTCTCCTTATTGTCCTCAATCAAATGAGACAAAATAACAGATTATATTGTAAGAAGGGAAAAGAGCGACATCCCTGTCTATTCTATACATCTCCTCACCTGTCCTATCTATTCTATACATCTCCTCACCTGTCCAGTCTATTCTATACATCTCCTCACCTGTCCAGTCTATTCTATACATCTCCTCACCTGTCCTGTCTATTCTATACATCTCCTCACCTGTCTATTCTATGCATCTCCTCACCTGTCCTGTCTATTCTATACATCTCCTCACCTGTCCTGTCTATTCTATACATCTCCTCACCTGTCCTGTCTATTCTATACATCTCCTCACCTGACCTGTCTATTCTATACATCTCCTCACCTGTCCTGTCTATTCTATACATCTCCTCACCTGTCCTGTCTATTCTATACATCTCCTCACCTGTCCTGTCTATTCTATACATCTCCTCACCTGTCCTGTCTATTCTATACATCTCCTCACCTGTCCTGTCTATTCTATACATCTCCTCACCTGTCCTGTCTATTCTATACATCTCCTCACCTGTCCTGTCTATTCTATACATCTCCTCACCTGTCCTATATATTCTATACATCTCCTCACCTGTCCTGTCTATTCTATATATCTCCTCACCTGTCCTGTCTATTCTATACATCTCCTTACCTGTCCTGTCTATTCTATACATCTCCTCACCTGTCCTGTCTATTCTATACATCTCCTCACCTGTTCTGTTTATTCTATACATCTCCTCACCTGTCCTGTCTATTCTATACATCTCCTCACCTGTTCTGTTTATTCTATACATCTCCTCACCTGTCCTGTCTATTCTATACATCTCCTCACCTGTCCTGTTTATTCTATAACATCTCCTCACCTGTCCTGTATATCTATACATTCTCCTCACCTGTCCAGTCTATTCTATACATCTCCTCACCTGTCCTGTCTATTCTATACATCTCCTCACCTGTCCTATATATTCTATACATCTCCTCACCTGACCTGTCTATTCTATACATCTCCTCACCTGACCTGTCTATTCTATACATATCCTCACCTGTCCTGTATATTCTATGCATCTCCTCACCTGTCCTGTCTATTCTATACATCTCCTCACCTGTCCTGTCTATTCTATACATCTCCCTCACCTGTCCTGTCTATTCTATACATCTCCTTACCTGTCCTGTCCATTCTATACATCTCCTCACCTGTCCTGTTTATTCTATACATCTCCTTACCTGTCCTGTCTATTCTATACATCTCCTCACCTGTCTTGTCTATTCTATGCATCTCCTCACCTGTCCTTTCTATTCTATACATCTCCTCACCTGTCCTGTTCATTCTATACAGCTCCTCACCTGTCCTGTCTTTTCTATACATCTCCTCACCTGTCCTGTCTATTCTATACATCTCCTCACCTGTCCTGTCTATTCTATATATCTCCTCACCTGTCCTGTCTATACATCTCCTCACCTGTCCTTTCTATTCTATACATCTCCTCACCTGTCCCGTATATTCTATACATCTCCTCACCTGTCCTGTATATTCTATACAGCTCCTCACCTGACCTGTCTATTTACACATCTCCTCACCTGTCCTGTCTATTCTATACATCTCCTTACCTGTCCTATACATTCTATACATCTCCTTACCTGACCTGTCTATTCCATACATCTCTTCACCTGTCCTGTCTATTCTATGCATCTCCTCACCTGTCCTGTCTATTCTATGCATCTCCTCACCTGTCCTGTCTATTCTATACATCTCCTCACCTGTCCTGTCTATTCTATGCATCTCCTCACCTGTCCTGTCTATTCTATACATCTCCTCACCTGTCCTGTCAATTCTATGCATCTCCTAACCTGTCCTGAATATTCTATACATCTCCTCACTTGTTCTGTCTATTCTATACATCTCCTCACCTGTCCTGTCTATTCTATACATCTTATCATCTGTCCTGTCTATTCTTTACATCTCCTCACCTGTCCTGTCTATTCTATACATCTCCTCACCTGTCCTGTCTATTCTTTACATCTCCTCACCTGTCCTGTCTATTCTATACAGCTCCTCACCTGTTCTGTCTATTCTATACAGCCCCTCACTTGTCCTTTCTATTCTATACATCTCCTCACCTGACCTGTCCATTCTATACAGCTCCTCACCTGTCCTGTCTATTCTATGCATCTCCTCGCCTGTCCTGTCTATTCTATACATCTCCTCACCTGTCCTGTCTATTCTATACATCTCCTCACCTGTCCTGTCTATTCTATACATCTCCTCACCTGTCCTGTATATTCTATACATCTCCTCACCTGTCCTGTATATTCTATACGTCTCCTCACCTGTCCTGTATATTCTATACAGCTCCTCACCTGTCTGTCTATTCTATACATCTCCTCACCTGTCCTGTCTATTCTATGCATCTCCTCGCCTGTCCTGTCTATTCTATACATCTCCTCACCTGTCCTGTCTATTCTATACATCTCCTCACCAGTCCTGTATATTCTATACATCTCCTCACTTGTCCTGTCTATTCTATACATCTCCTCACCTGTCCCTGTCTATTCTATACATCTTCTCACCAGTCCTGTATATTCTAATACATCTCCTCACTTGTCCTGTCCATTCTATACATCTCTCACCTGTCCTGTCTTTTCTATACATCTCATCACCTGTCCTGTCTATTCTATACATCTCCTCACCTGTCCTGTCTATTCTATACATCTCCTCACCTGACCTGTCTATTCTACACATCTCCTCACCTGTCCTGTCTATTCTACACATCTCCTCACCTGTCCTATATATTCTATACATCTCCTCACCTGTCCTGTCTATTCTATACATCTCCTCACCCTGTCCTTGTCTATTCTATACAGCTCCTCCCTGTCCTGTCTATTCTATACATCTCCTCACCTGTCCTGTCTATTCTATGCATCTCCTCACCTGTCCTGTCTATTCTATACATCTCCTCACCTGTCCTGTATATTCTATACATCTCATCACCTGTCCTATATATTTTATACATCTCCTCACTTGTCCTGTCTATTCTATACATCTCCTCACCTGTCCTATATATTCTATACATCTCCTCACCTGTCCTGTCTATTCTATACATCTCCTCACCTGTCCTATATATTCTATACATCTCCTCACCTGTCCTGTCTATTCTATACATCTCCTCACCTGTCCTGTCTATTCTATACATCTTCCTCACCTGTCCTATATATTCTATACATCTCCTCACCTGTCCTGTCTATTCCATACATCTCTTCACCTGTCCTATATATTCTATACATCTCCTCACCTGTCCTGTCTATTCTATACATCTCCTCACCTGTCCTGTATATTCTGTACATCTCCTTACCTGTCCTGTCTATTCTATACATCTCCTTACCTGTCCTGTCTTTTCTATACATCTCCTCACCTGTCCTGTCTATTCTATACATCTCCTCACCTGTCCTGTCTATTCTATACATCTCCTCACCTGTCCTGTCTATACATCTCCTCACCTGTCCTGTCTATACATCTCCTCACCTGTCCTGTCTATACATCTCAACTGTACTGTCTATTCTATACAGCTCCTCTACTATAGGCTCCTCTCCTGTCCTCTGCCTGCAGTAGGCTCCTCTCCTTCCTAAAGGCTCCTCTGTCTCCTATAAGCTCTTCTCTCATCTACAGGCTCCTCTCCTGTCCACTCCCTCCTATTGGCTCCTCTCCCATCCTCTCTGTTCTATAGTCTCCTCTCCTGTCCACTCCCTCCTATAGGCTCCTCTCCTCTCTCTTCTATAGGCTCCTCTCCTCTGTCTCCTATAGGCTCCTCTCCCTTCTATAGGCTCCTCTCCTCTCTCTTCTATAGGCTCCTCTCCTCTGTCTTCTATAGGCTCCTCTCCCTTCTATAGGCTCCCCTATGTTATATAGTGTCTTCTGCTTTCCTCTGTCTCCTGTAGGCTCCTCTCCTTCCTCTAGTCTCCTCTTCCATTTCTTCCCTGTTTCTCCTCCATGTCTCTTCCTCTTACTTCTCCTCATCTTATTTCCTTCTTTGCACATCACCCGATCCTTCCCCCGACACCCCAGATCCTTGTCTTCTCATTGAGTCTTCTCTTTCAGGCCTCCCCAGCAAATATGCAAACAAATTTGTCCTTTTTCATATTTTTAAATGACTCCTCCACATTTTAGTGAGATGTGAGATCATGAATATGGAAAACACTTAAAAAATCTGCCATTTAAAATGATTTTCGTGGCTGTGATGAAATGCTGGCAGGGTTTAATTTTACTGCGAGGAAGAGAGGACGATTTACAAGCCGACGTTATTTACATATTCAAGATCTGGATTCAAACTCTGCTCCATAAAACCTGCATTTTGCTGCTGCCGCGGCGTCTGCTAGCCTCGCAGCATTAACTCTTTCCTGCAACTTGTAATGGACATTGCAGGACGGAGCGGACGAAAACCAGGACTGTCCTTCACCTTGTGTGAATTACCGCCGAGCATTGTAACTACCCCCGATGTCACATGCAGGGTCAGTGCTATAGAGAACGGGGCCGTGGCCAACAGGAAAGTGGACATTGACATCCACGTCCAAATACATGTCTAAACAATCCCGCCATACAATGCCTAGATAGTGCCTCCATACAATAAAATAATACTACCATATAGTGGCCACATAACACAGCCGTGTACTCCTCACACAATACTGTCATTCAGTGAACAAATAAAACCGTCCACACAATACCTAAGTAATTCTACCGTACACTGCCACCTAATACTGCATTTACAGAACTTACACTGACGAGCAGAAGGGGAACAATGTTTAGAACTTCTGACTTTCAGGCTCCATATCTCACCATCCATTTCAGCTCCGGACGTGAGCCTCCCATCATCCTATAGACAATCCTCTCCTCTATTTTATACATACATTGGACTTGTAACTAATTAGCAGATGATTAGTTCTGCAGATTCTTCTCATGTAACTGCATTGTTACTATTCTGCTCGTCAGTGTAACTGCATTGTTACTGTTCTGCTCATCAGAGTAACTGCATTGTTAGTGTTCAGCTCGTCAGTGTAACTGCACTGTTACTGTTCTGCTCATCAGAGTAACTGCATTGTTACTGTTCTGCTCGTCAGTGTAACTGCATTGTTACTTTTCTCGTCAGTGTAACTGCATTGTTACTTTTCTCGTCAGTGTAACTGCATTGTTACTGTTCTCGTCAGTGTAACTGCATTGTTACTGTTCTGCTCATCAGTGTAAATGCATTGCTACTGTTTTGCTCATCAGTGTAACTGTATTGTTACTGTTCTGCTCGTCAGTGTAACTGCATTGTTACTGTTCTGCTCTTCAGTGTAACTGCATTGTTACTGTTCTGCTCTTCAGAGTAACTGCATTGTTACTGTTCTGCTCGTCAGTGTAACTGCATTGTTACTGTTCTGCTCATCAGAGTAACTGCATTGTTACTGTTCTGCTCGTCAGTGTAACTGCACTGTTACTGTTCTGCTCATCAGAGTAACTGCATTGTTACTGTTCTGCTCGTCAGTGTAACTGCATTGTTACTGTTCTCGTCAGTGTAACTGCATTGTTACTGTTCTGCTCGTCAGTGTAAATGCATTGCTACTGTTTTGCTCGTCAGTGTAACTGCACTGTTACTGTTCTGCTCATCAGAGTAACTGCATTGTTACTGTTCTGCTCGTCAGTGTAACTGCACTGTTACTGTTCTGCTCATCAGAGTAACTGCATTGTTACTGTTCTGCTCGTCAGTGTAACTGCATTGTTACTATTCTGCTCGTCAGTGTAACTGCACTGTTACTGTTCTGCTCATCAGAGTAACTGCATTGTTAGTGTTCTGCTCGTCAGTGTAACTGCACTGTTACTGTTCTGCTCATCAGAGTAACTGCATTGTTACTGTTCTGCTCGTCAGTGTAACGCATTGTTACTGTTCTCGTCAGTGTAACTGCATTGTTACTGTTCTGCTCATCAGTGTAAATGCATTGCTACTGGTTTTGCTCATCAGTGTAACTGTATTGTTACTGTTCTGTCTCGTCAGTGTAACTGCATTGTTACTGTTCTGCTCATCAGAGTAATTGCCATTGTACTGTTCTGCTCTTCAGTGTAACTGCACTGTTACTGTTTCTGCTCATCAGAGTAACTGCATTGTTAGTGTTCTGCTCATCAGAGTAACTGCATTGTTACTGTTCTTTCTCGTCAGTGTAACTGCATTGTTACTGTTCTGGCTCTTCAGAGTAACTGCATTGTTACTTTCTGCTCGTCCAGTGTAACTGCATGTTACTGTTCTGCTCATCAGAGTAACTGCATTGTTACTGTTCTGCTCGTCAGTGGTAACTGCACTGTTACTGTTCTGCTCATCAGAGTAACTGCATTGTTACTGTTCTGCTCGTCAGTGTAACTGCATTGTTACTGTTCTGCTCATCAGAGTAACTGCAATTGTTACTGTTCTGCTCTTCAGTGTAACTGCACTGTTACTGTTCTGCTCATCAGAAGTAACTGCATTGTTAGTGTTCTGCTCGGTCAGTGTAACTGCATTGTTACTGTTCTGCTCATCAGAGTAACTGCATTGTTACTGTTCTGCTCGTCAGTGTAACTGCATTGTTACTGTTCTGCTCTTCAGAGTAACTGCATTGTTACTGTTCTGCTCGTCAGTGTAACTACATTGTTACTGTTCTGCTCATCAGAGTAACTGCATTGTTACTGTTCTGCTCGTCAGTGTGTAAATGCATTGTTGCTGTTCTGCTCGTCAGTGTAACTGCATTGTTACTGTTCTCGTCAGTGTAACTGCATTGTTACTGTTCTGCTCGTCAGTGTAAATGCATTGCTACTGTTTTGCTCGTCAGTGTAACTGTATTGTTACTGTTCTGCTCATCAGAGTAACTGCATTGTTAGTGTTCTGCTCGTCAGTGTAACTGCATTGTTACTGTTCTGCTCATCAGAGTAACTGCATTGCTACTGTTTTGCTCGTCAGTGTAACTGCATTGTTTCTGTTCTGCTCATCAGAGTAACTGCCATTGTTACTGTTCTGCTTGTCAGTGTAACTGCATTGTTACTGTTCTGCTCGTCAGTGTAACTGCATTGTTACTGTTCTGCTCGTCAGTGTAACTGCATTGTTACTGTTCTGCTCCTGGTGGTGGAACAATCTTTTTCTTCTTGTAGACTACAAATTACAAGCTGTTCTCACATCCCCTAATCGCTCAGTGCGTTATTAGGTTGATTCCCAGGTGAAAGGTCACTGGTCCGAATCCCCGAGCCGCCATGAATAAGATTTCCCAAGAAAAGAGAAGCAGCATCCTCCAGCTCATCGATGGCGGTATCTCTGCCAAGAAAATCGCCTGCATTACGTGAGGCCATGACAGCTGGAAGAATACAACATGAAGTCCGTCCATTCCAAAGCCAAGAGGTGGGCGTCCAGGCAAAATATCGGAGTCCACAAGTCGGCTCCTCACAAGGTCTATCAGTTCTGGCGGTGGAGGCGGCTCCTCACAAGGTCTATCAGTTCTGGCGGTGGAGGCGGCTCCTCACAAGGTCTATCAGTTCTGGCGGTGGAGGCGGATCCTCACAAGGTCTATCAGTTCTGGCGGTGAAGGCGGCTCCTCACAAGGTCTATCAGTTCTGGCAGTGGAGGCGGCTCCTCACAAGGTCTATCAGTTCTGGCGGTGGAGGCGGATCCTCACAAGGTCTATCAGTTCTGGCAGTGGAGGCGGCTCCTCACAAGGTCTATCAGTTCTGGCGGTGGAGGCGGCTCATCACAAGGTCTATCAGTTCTGGCGGTGGAGGCGGCTCCTCACAAGGTCTATCAGTTCTGGCGGTGGAGGCGGCTCCTCACAAGGTCTATCAGTTCTGGCGGTGGAGGCGGCTCATCACAAGGTCTATCAGTTCTGGCGGTGGAGGCGGCTCGTGTGCTTCATAATAGTGAGATCACAGACATCTGTGCAAACGACGTTCATTGCACAAGTCTGGAATGGTGGCCTGAAAAAAGGTGAAGAAGCCTCAACTTCAATATCGTCATAAGAAGCGTCGGCTCAAGGTTACAAAAATGAACGAACGATAGAAGATTGGAAACGGGGGATTTGGAGACAAAAGTCAATAGACTGGGATCTGATGGGGCAAATGGGAGAAACAAGGGAGAAGGGGCGAACGGATCGGGAAATTATAGGTGGAGGAAGCCTGAGGATATGGGGATGTCTCACAGCCAGAGGCGTCGATACTTGACCAGGATGGATGGAGGTCTCAGTGCTGAGCTACATGTGAGTGTCCTACAAGACGAGTTACTTCTTATACTCCAGTACTATGGGTATGAACAGGAGGACATAGTGTTCCAGCAGGACAACGACCCGAAGCAGGCGGCGAGACTGGAGAAGAAATGGTTCAATGAAGTAGAGGAGCTGGATCGCCTCCACAGTCCGGGGAACAGATATCAGTAGAGACATGCCGGAATCTGATGGAGAACATGTCCAGGAGGATACAGGCCGTGCTGAAAGATAAAGGGATTTATAAAATAATAAAAAATAACATTTAGAATTTTAGGAACAATAACAATACACTGACGAGCCAAACACTGAACAACATACATGCTGAAGAGCAGAACACAATGACTGAAGAGCAGAACAGTAACAATGCCGTTACATGACGAGCAGAACAGTAAC
>ONZH01016153.1:0-12786 GCA_900303285.1 Rhinella marina | reverse complement strand
GACTGTAACTCATAAAGCTGTGTGCCCATCAGAGACTGATAAACTGTGTAAATAAGCTGTGTGCCCATCAGAGACTGTAACTCATAAGCTGTGTGCCCATCAGAGACTGTAACTGATAAGATGTGTGCCCATCAGAGACTGTAAACTGATGCTGTGTGCCCATCAGAGACTGTAACTGATAAGCTGTGTGCCCATCAGAGACTGTA
This sequence comes from Rhinella marina, assembly GCA_900303285.1. Taxonomy (NCBI): domain Eukaryota; kingdom Metazoa; phylum Chordata; class Amphibia; order Anura; family Bufonidae; genus Rhinella; species Rhinella marina. The sequence goes on along the minus strand of ONZH01016153.1, from coordinate 12,580 downwards.
ACTGTAACAGACTGTAACTGATAAACTGTGTGCCCATCAGACTGTAACTGATAAGCTGTGTGCCCATCAGAGACTGTAAGCTGATCAGAAGCTGTGTGCCCATCAGAGACTGTAACTGTGTGATAATGACTGTGTGCCCATCAGAGACTGATAACATCAGAATGCTAAGCTGTGTGCCCATCAGAGACTGTAACTCATAAGCTGTGTTGCCCATCAGAGACTGTAACTGATAAGCTAGTGTGCCCATCAGAGACTGTAACTGATAAGCTGTGTGCCCATCAGGACTGTACTGGGACTGTAAAAGCTGGTTTCTGGCCATCAGAGACTGTACTGATAAGCTGTGTGCCCATCAGAGACTGTAACTGATAAGCTATGTGCCCATCAGAGACTTGTAACTCATAAGCTGTGTGCCCATCAGAGACCTGTAACTGATAAGATGTGTGCCCATCAGAGACTGTAACTGATAAGCTGTGTGCCCATCAGAGACTGTAACTCATAAGCTGTGTGCCCATCAGAGCCTGTAACTGATAAGCTATGTGCCCATCAGAGACTGTAACTGATAAGCTGTTTGCCCATCAGAGACTGTAACTGATAAGCTGTGTGCCCATCAGAGACTGTAACTGATAAGCTATGTGCCCATCAGAGACTGTAACTCATAAGCTGTGTGCCCATCAGAGCCTGTAACTGATAAGCTATGTGCCCATCAGAGACTGTAACTGATAAGCTGTTTGCCCATCAGAGACTGTAACTGATAAGCTGTTTGCCCATCAGAGACTGTAACTGATAAGCTGTGTGCCCATCAGAGACTGTAACTGATAAGCTGTGTGCCCATCAGAGACTGTAACCATCAAGCTGTGTGCCCATCAGAGACTGTAACCATCAAGCTGTGTGCCCACCTGAGACTATAATTACCATGCTGTGTGCCCAGTTGTGACTGTAACCGGCAAGCTAAGTTCCATTATTTGTAACCATTATGCTTGTTGCCTCGGCTGGAGTACCCCCCGGAGGATGGAGCAGTAACTTACATGGACACCGGGGATCTGACTGCTGAGACCCCCAACAATCATGAAAATGGAGGTCCTGGAGACCCCATGAAAAAAAAGAACCACTTGTCGGTCCCATGTAAGTGAGTGGAGAGAAGATGGCTCCACTCTCACGTTGTTCTCAGGGACCTCTGTTTTCATGATCACTAGGACCAGCAGCGATCAGGCGCTTGTCTGGGCATACGGATAAAGTCTTTCACAGAGGACAAACACTTGATGGTTGCACATGGTATGGAAACACAGAACTTGGCGCTTACTGACACAGATGTGACCTCAACACTTGAGTAGTCCGAGGACGGGAGACTTGGTACTCAGTATAGCAGTTGAGAAGAGTTTTTTTTTCTTTGCTGACCACGCTTACTCTCAATTGGCTGACAGTATAGTGGTATATTTCAGTCACTGTGTGGTAGTAGTATGTGGCCCTCGTGTGGAGATACCATTTGGAAACAGTATAGTGGTATTATTTGGACACAACATGATGCAATGTGTGGTGGTTGGAGTTAGTTGCAGTATCCTACAGTGGTCTTGGTGTGGAGGTATTATTTGGTAACAGTATGGTGGTATTATTCAGATGTCATTATATGTATGCGGCGGTATTATGTGGACCTGACGTTCAGGTATTATTTGGTTACAGTATAGTAGTATTATTCATTCACTATACAGTGAGAATATGTGGTCCTCTGGATGTGGAGGTATTATTTGGTAACACTATGGTGGTATTATTTGGACACTACGTGATGGCAATGTGTGGTAATGGTTCTGAGCTATTATTTAGTTACAGTATGGTGGTATTATTCAGATGGTATTATATGTGTGGTTTTGGTGCTATTATCTGGACCTTGTGTGAAGGTATTATTTAGTTACAGTATGGTGGTATTATTCACACACTATTCAGTGGTATTATGTGGTTGTGGGGTGGAGCTATTATTTGGTAACTTTATGGTGGTATTATTCGGACACTACGTGATGGCAATGTGTGGTAATGGTTCGGAGCTATTATTTAGTTACAGTATGGTGGTATTATTCAGATGTCATTATATGTACAGTATGTGGTGGTATTATGTGGACCTGACGTGCAGGTATTATTTGGTTACAGTATAGTAGTATTATTCATTCACTATACAGTGAGAATATGTGGTCCTCTGGATGTGGAGGTATTATTTGGTAACACTATGGTGGTTTTATTCACACACTATTTGGTGGTATTATGTGGTTGTGGACCTATTATTTGGTAACTTTATGGTGGTATTATTCGGACACTATGTGATGGCAATGTGTGGTAATGGTTCGGAGCTATTATTTAGTTACAGTATGGTGGTATTATTCAGATGGTATTATATGTGTGGTATTGGTGGTTTAATCTGGACCTTGTGTAAAGGTATTATTTAGGTACACTATGGTGGTATTATTCACACACTATTTGGTGGTATTATGTGGTTGTGGGGTGGAGCTATTATTTGATAACTTTAATGTGTAGTAATGGTTGGGGGCTATTATTTAGTTGCAGTTTGGTGGTATTATTCACACACTATTGAGAGGTAATGATGTAGAGTTACTATTTAGACCTTGTGTAATGGTATTACATGGTAACTATATGACAGTATTATTTGGAGACTGTGTACACTACAGATGGTACTGCGGGACAGAAGATACAGCGGTATTTCTCCCTGAACACCGGCAGCTACATCCTCTCATCACAGAGCCTGCTGTACCGTACAGCTCGCCCTGCCTGTCCTAGCACACTACCTGACTACGACTACAGTTAGCCAATGTTCTCTCCCAGGCTGTACAGTGCAGCAGACTTTGTGTGGACAGGAGGAGGTTAACAGTGCTTGAACAGCAAGGACCCCAAACACCTCTCCTGAAGGGGACATCAGGAACCTCCTCAGGAACCGGAAGCCGAATCCTCTTAAAACTGTTAGGAGTCCTCCTTCTACCAGCAGCGTAATCTGCTCCAGGTGTGGATTCATTAGTGGTTAAGGAGGCCCCCACCTGATGGTCCCAATCCTTCTACTGCTGGGAGTGATATCACAGGGTGACATCACAAGCTTTATTTTCAGATTCTGGAACCAGGTTCTGATCCCTCAAAGTGTCTATATAGAAAGTCCTCTGTCCATATACCAACTGTCCTTGAAAATGTAAACACTGTCAGGGGGACATGACTGGCTCTAACCGCCGGGCGGGAGCGGGCGCTCCGGATAATGCCACGTTTCTTATTATAGACGCCTTCAAGGAAACCGTATGTAACATCAGTCAGGTAGAGGAGTCACATATCTGTCACACACGGAGGTCCATGTACCGGAGGAATGCCACGTCCACCAAGGGCACAGCTTCCCATAATACAGATCTGAGCAACACAACACCAGCTATATTAGTACACATAGTGATATGGAGCATGCTGGTATAACCTGGGTATCTCCTGTATATAATTATATCTGTACAGCTGGTATAAGTTATACATCTTCTGTATATAGTGATATGGAGCATGCTGGTATAACCTGGGCATCTCCTGTATGTAATTATATATGTACAGCTGGTATAAGTTATACATCTTCTGTATATAGTGATATGGACCATGCTGGTATAACCTGGGTATCTCCTGTATATAATTATATATGACAGCTGGTATAAGTTTATACATCTTCTGTATATAGTGATATGGAGCATGCTGGTATAACCTGGGTATCTCCTGTATATAATTATATATGTACAGCTGGTATAAGTTATACATCTTCTGTATATAGTGATATGGAGCATGCTGGTATAACCTGGGTATCTCCTGTATATAATTATATATGTACAGCTGGTATAAGTTATACATCTTCTGTATATAGTGATATGGAGCATGCTGGTATAACCTGGGCATCTCCTGTATGTAATTATATATGTACAGCTGGTATAAGTTATACATCTTCTGTATATAGTTGATATGGAGCATGCTGGTATAACCTGGGTATCTCCTGTATATAATTATATATGTACAGCTGGTATAAGTTATACATCTTCTGTATATAGTGATATGGAGCATTGCTGGTATAACCTGGGTATCTCCTGTATATAATTATATATGTACAGCTGGTATAAGTTATACATCTTCTGTATATAGTGATATGGAGCATGCTGGTATAACCTGGGTATCTCCTGTATATAATTATATATGTACAGCTGGTATAAGTTATATATCTTCTGTATATAGTGATATGGAGCATGCTGGTATAACCTGGGTATCTCCTGTATATAATTATATATGTACAGCTGGTATAAGTTATACATCTTCTTGTATATAGTGATATGGAGCATGCTGGTATAACCTGGGTATCTCCTGTATATAATTATATATGTACAGCTGGTATAAGTTATACAACTTCTTGTATATAGTGATATGGAGCATGCTGGTATAACCTGGGTATCTCCTGTATATAATTATATATGTACAGCTGGTATAAGTTATACATCTTCTGTATATAGTGATATGGAGCATGCTGGTATAACCTGGGTATCTCCTGTATATAATTATATATGTAAAGCTGGTATAAGTTATACATCTTCTTGTATATAGTGATATGGACCATGCTGGTATAACCTGGGTATCTCCTGTATATAATTATATATGTACAGCTGGTATAAGTTATACATCTTCTTGTATATAGTGATATGGACCATGCTGGTATAACCTGGGTATCTCCTGTATATAATTATATATGTACAGCTGGTATAAGTTATACATCTTCTTGTATATAGTGATATGGACCATGCTGGTATAACCTGGGTATCTCCTGTATATAATTATATATGAACAAGCTGGTATAAGTTATACATCTTCTGTATATAGTGATATGGAGCATGCTGGTATAACCTGGGTATCTCCTATGTATAATTATATATGTACAGCTGGTATAAGTTATACATCTTCTTGTATATAGTGATATGGAGCATGCTGGTATAACCTGGGTATCTCCTGTATATAATTATATATGTACAGCTGGTATAAGTTATATATCTTCTTGTATATAGTGATATGGACCATGCTGGTATAACCTGGGTATATCCTGTATATAATTATATATGTACAGCTGGTATAAGTTATACATCTTCTTGTATATAGTGATATGGAGCATGCTGGTATAACCTGGGTATCTCCTGTATATAATTATATATGTACAGCTGGTATAAGTTATACATCTTCTTGTATATAATGATATGGAGCATGCTGGTATAACCTGGGTATCTCCTGTATATAATTATATATATGTACAGCTGGTATAAGTTATACATCTTCTGTATATACTGATATGGACCATGCTGGTATAACCTGGGTATCTCCTGTATATAATTATATATGTACAGCTGGTATAAGTTATACATCTTCTTGTATATAGTGATATGGAGCATGCTGGTATAACCTGGGTATCTCCTGTATATAATTATATATGTACAGCTGGTATAAGTTATACAACTTCTTGTATATAGTGATATGGAGCATGCTGGTATAACCTGGGTATCTCCTGTATATAATTATATATGAACAGCTGGTATAAGTTATACATCTTCTGTATATAGTGATATGGAGCATGCTGGTATAACCTGGGTATCTCCTGTATATAATTATATATGTACAGCTGGTATAAGTTATACAACTTCTTGTATATAGTGATATGGAGCATGCTGGTATAACCTGGGTATCTCCTGTATATAATTATATATGTACAGCTGGTATAAGTTATATATCTTCTTGTATATAGTGATATGGACCATGCTGGTATAACCTGGGTATATCCTGTATATAATTATATATGTACAGCTGGTATAAGTTATACATCTTCTTGTATATAGTGATATGGAGCATGCTGGTATAACCTGGGTATCTCCTGTATATAATTATATATATGTACAGCTGGTATAAGTTATACATCTTCTGTATATACTGATATGGACCATGCTGGTATAACCTGGGTATCTCCTGTATATAATTATATATGTACAGCTGGTATAAGTTATACATCTTCTTGTATATAATGATACGGAGCATGCTGGTATAACCTGGGTATCTCCTGTATATAATTATATATGTACAGCTGGTATAAGTTATACATCTTCTGTATATAGTGATATGGAGCATGCTGGTATAACCTGGGTATCTCCTGTATATAATTATATATGTACAGCTGGTATAAGTTATACATCTTCTGTATATAGTGATATGGAGCATGCTGGTATAACCTGGGTATCTCCTGTATATAATTATATATGTACAGCTGGTATAAGTTATACATCTTCTTGTATATAGTGATATGGAGCATGCTGGTATAACCTGGGTATCTCCTGTATATAATTATATATGTACAGCTGGTATAAGTTATACATCGTCTTGTATATAGTGATATGGAGCATGCTGGTATAAACCTGGGTATCTCCTGTATATAATTATATATGTACAGCTGGTATAAGTTATACATCTTCTGTATATAGTGATATGGAGCATGCTGATATAACCTGGGTATCTCCTGTATATAATTATATATGTACAGCTGGTATAAGTTATACATCTTCTTGTATATAGTGATATGGAGCATGCTGGTATAACCTGGGTATCTCCTGTATATAATTATATATGTACAGCTGGTATAAGTTATACATCTTCTTGTATATAGTGATATGGACCATGCTGGTATAACCTGGGTATCTCCTGTATATAATTATATCTGTACAGCTGGTATAAGTTATACATCTTCTGTATATAGTGATATGGAGCATGCTGGTATAACCTGGGTATCTCCTGTATATAATTATATCTGTACAGCTGGTATAAGTTATATATCTTCTGTATATAGTGATATGGAGCATGCTGGTATAACCTGGGTATCTCCTGTATATAATTATATATGTACAGCTGGTATAAGTTATACATCTTCTTGTATATAGTGATATGGAGCATGCTGGTATAACCTGGGTATCTCCTGTATATAATTATATATGTACAGCTGGTATAAGTTATACATCTTCTGTATATAGTGATATGGACCATGCTGGTATAACCTGGGTATATACTGTATATTACTTTCTATGTATAGCTGGTATATGCTGGTTGTAGATACTTGCATGTGGCAGAACTTTCCGTCCATTTTGAGATTTTTTAGAATTATTCATGGAACTTACTTTAGCACTTTGGTTGGCAGGTCCTCGCTCAGAGGCGCTCCGCCACCCCCTGGTACGGTGCCAGTGCAATGCCTGCTGTTTACTTACACCTCAATTGTAGGATACAAAGGCACATGGAAACATGTTTATCCAAGTGGCATCACTAGTGGCGCTGGAGACGGGGGGCTCGCGGAACCCGCTGCCCTTTTGGGTCCACTAAACAGAGGGGAAACTTTGTATTCCAAGTGATGTTTATGGCTGCGCTGTGCGTGCGCTGGAAGCCGATGCACAGGGGAGGACAATGAGGTCTATGTGTCCACATGATGATGTACTATGGCGTACGGCTCAGCATTCTCCAGCACAAAGCAATATTTCAGCGTTTGTAGGAGAGGCGGGGGGCACAACACATAGCATTCCTGTGTGATGGCAGCAGGCTGACGCTGGCACCATCTATTAGCAGAAGTCGAAATCAAGATTAGCACCGTTTCTATAAATGCAGCGAGCACGTACCGCACGAGCGTGAACTATTAGTGATTACCAGTCTATAGTTATAGCAGTTCTATTCCATTTTATCTGTTTATTTATTTTGTGTATTATTGTTTTATTCCATTTTTATATATTGTGTTTATTGTTACTTTATATTGTTTATTTTTTGTACTGCAGAGCTGCACTCATCATATAGTAGTATACAATAAGTAATACACAGTGACTGCACCAGGAGAATAGTGAGTGCAGCTCTGGAGTATAATACAGGATGTAACTCAGGATCAGTACAGGATAAGTAATGTCTGTACACAGTGACTGCACCAGGAGAATAGTGAGTGCAGCTCTGGAGTATAATACAGGATGTAACTCAGGATCAGTACAGGATAAGTATTGTATGTACACAGTGACTGCACCAGCAGAATAGTGAGTGCAGCTCTGGAGTATAATACAGGATGTAACTCAGGATCAGTACAGGATAAGTAATCTATGTACACAGTGACTGCACCAGCAGAATAGTGAGTGCAGCTCTGGAGTATAATACAGGATGTAACTCAGGATCAGTACAGGATAAGTAATGTATGTACACAGTGACTGCACCAGCAGAATAGTGAGTGCAGCTCTGGAGTATAATACAGGATGTAACTCAGGATCAGTACAGGATAAGTAATGTATGTACACAGTGACTGCACCAGCAGAATAGTGAGTGCAGCTCTGGAGTATAATACAGGATGTAACTCAGGATCAGTACAGGATAAGTAATGTATGTACACAGTGACTCCACCAGCAGAATAGTGAGTGCAGCTCTGGAGTATAATACAGGATGTAACTCAGGATCAGTACAGGATAAGTAATGTATGTACACAGTGACTGCACCAGCCAGAATAGTGAGTGCAGCTCTGGAGTATAATACAGGATGTAACTCAGGATCAGTACAGGATAAGTAATGTATGTACACAGTGACTGCACCAGCAGAATAGTGAGTGCAGCTCTGGAGTATAATACAGGATGTAACTCAGGATCAGTACAGGATAAGTAATGTATGTACACAGTGACTCCACCAGCAGAATAGTGAGTGCAGCTCTGGAGTATAATACAGGATGTAACTCAGGATCAGTACAGGATAAGTAATGTATGTACACAGTGACTGCACCAGCAGAATAGTGAGTGCAGCTCTGGAGTATAATACAGGATGTAACTCAGGATCAGTACAGGATAAGTAATGTATGTACACAGTGACTGCACCAGCAGAATAGTGAGTACAGCTCTGGAGTATAATACAGGATATAACTCGGGATCAGTACAGGATAAGTAATGTATGTACACAGTGACTCCACCAGCAGAATAGTGAGTGCAGCTCTGGAGTATAATACAGGATGTAACTCATGCAGCATTCTCTGTACACACATGACATTAGGTAGTGACAGACTACCTCCCTTAAATACAGTAAATGTGCTTTGTCATAGGACAGACGAGGAGCAGAATTTAGACATGTGATGGAACAGATAGCACAGATTCTTACGGGTGGTTGTGGCAGGGCCTAAAATTATCCATCCCAGTTGCGCGTCTCTTGCATCAGACGATGCCACACTCCAGTATAGGAGATCTACCAGCTGCGTCTTGTGACTAATTACGAGTGGCGGCTCATTCTTTGGGATCACCATCTATTCGAGGGCGGGTTGAGACATCTGTCTATGGAGGTATTTCCTCCTCCATGTTACTAATCCTAACACTATAACAGGCCTGTTTGTGTTGGTGTCATATGTGCGGTACGTGTCTCCCTAATGCCTATGACCTGGAGTGAATGCTGATAGTGATGCGCTGACGCATTTCAAGCTCCAGGAGACCCTCTTATCACTTACTGCCATTAGGACTTGTTTGAGTGGCATACTTAATTAAACGTTACTAACATCTTCTCTAGTCCAATGTATCTCAGTGGGCTTCACTTTATGATCGGAACTTGAGCGGGTTGGCACTCCCTTGTTTCAGCATTGATTCGGTGCTTTAAAGGGGTTGTCCCATGACTAATGTAAAAAATTAAAATCAGACATCATATAGGACATGAATGATAATCTCTTTCCAACAAAGCTAGAACCAGCCCTGTACCTCACATGGATCCAGAGATCTCCACATTCATTGCTATGCTAGGTTTATATCAAGATGACAGCTCAGGAGGCGTGTCTTATCTGCTGCAGCTAAGTGGGCGTGTCCATGCTATCCCTATCACAGCTCAGGGGAGTGTCTCAGCTCTCCCTATCACAGCTCAGGAGGCGTGTCTCAGCTCTCCCTATCACAGCTCAGTTGAAAAATGAAACATTGAGCAAGTGCGGCCTTCTCAGTGAGCAGGACAAAGATATAAAAAAGAACAAACAGCAGATGGCGCTATACAGATACATTTTATTGAATAACTCAGTAGCTATACTAAATTTTGAATTACATGCAATTACAAAAGTATTCAGATCCAGGTGCTGGTTTAAAAAATGTAGAATATTTTTCGTGGGACAACCCCTTTAAGGGGATGTCCAGTGGTCACACTTACCCTCACTAACCTCCCGCCACTACCGTTCTGACAGTTCTTCAGTGCTTCCTGCTCAGCGTGCGTGGACCAGAATTAAAATGATACATATCTCATGATCAGGTCCTAACCACTGAAAACTGAAATGCGTTAACATGCCTATATATTACCACTGATTCTGCTCAACAACCCCTTTAAGTATCTACAAATGTAAATTTAGTAAGTCCTATTCAGGCAAGTAATATTTTTCCCTAAAGCTCAAAATCCCCCTAAGAACTCGAAATGCATTAGCCACCCTTTATCACCATTACAGCCATGTCTTCAGTGTCATGGAGAAACAGACGAAGAATCGGAGTGGTAAAACCAGTTAAGATGTATGTCCTAACCAGCTAGTGACTAATAAAAGGTTATCTTACAACTTGAAATGCGTTAGCCATCAATTCCAGGTCTTCAGTATCATGGAGAAATACAGGAAACAATAGGATGGCGACACTTGTTCTAACCTGACAGAAAGTTCTTACATAGAACCCGCTGAGGTCCACTGGACCTCATCACATAGAACGTCTTTTAAATCTTTGGGGGCGGGGGTAATCTTTTGTAGGTGGGGCATATAAGTTCTGCAGCAGCTGAGGTGAGTATTATAAACACTAGTAGTCACAGTCTCTGTATTTCTGGTAGAGCCCGGCTCCTCCATCTGTGACCTGATCACTCAGCGATGCCGCGCGTTCCCACACTGCCCACATGATGGGAGGAATGCACAGCTGCTGCTGGCCACACGTCCTGACCCAGGAATAAGTGAAATGTCACATGACCTCTACGTATAGCAGCAACCGGGAAATATATTATATACAGCCACCAGCAGAGGGAGCTACTGCACCTGTACATGAGAGGCTGTCATCACACCTATATAGTCAACATCTATCTATCTCATATCTATCTATCTACTTATTATCTATCTGTCTATCTAATATCTATCTATCCAGGGGCGTAGCTAAAGGCTCATTGGCCATACTGCAGAAACAGTGAAAATACACATAGAAAAACAATACCCCCTTACCTTTCAGATCAGATCCCCATATCAAACCCCAGATGAGACCCCCCCATCTCCAGACCCCCATACAAGACCCCTATTAGACCTCCAAACCCCCATACAAGACCCCCATTAGACCTCTCTAGACCCACAGACTCCCCTTCAGCCCCAATCAGACCATTTTTCTTGTTCCTAATCAGACCACCCTTCTGGCCCCTAATCAGACCCCCCTTCATACTCTTCAGGCCCCCATATCAGACCCCCCTTCAGGCCCCCATATCAGACCCCCCTTTAGGCCCCCATATCAGACCCCCCTTCAGGCCCCCATATCAGGACCCCCTTCAGGCCCCCCATATCAGACCCCCCTTCAGGCCCCCCATATCAGACGCCCCTTCAGGCCTCCATATCAGACCCCCCTTCAGGCCCCCATATCAGACCCTCCTTCAGGCACCCATATCAGACGCCCCTTTCAGGCCTCCATATCAGACCCCCCTTCAGGCCCCCATATCAGACCTCCCTTCAGGCCCCCATATCAGACGCCCCTTCAGACCTCTATATCAGACCCCCCTTCAGGCCCCATATCAGACGCCCCTTCAGGCCTCCATATCAGACGCCCCTTCAGGCCCCCATATCAGACCCCGCTTCAGGCCCCCATATCAGACCCTCCTTCAGGCCCCCATATCAGACCCTCCTTCAGGCTCCCATATCAGACCCCCCTTCAGCCCCCATATCAGACCCTCCTTCAGGCACCCATATCAGACCCCCTTTCAGGCACCCATATCAGGTGCCCCTTCAGGCCCCCATATCAGACCCCCTTCAGGCCTCCATATCAGACCCCCCTTCAGGCACCCATATCAGACTCCCCTTCAGGCCCCCATATCAGACCCCCTTCACCCTCAGACCCCCTTCAGGCACCCATATCAGACCCCCCTTCAGGCACCCATATCAGACCCCCCTTCAGGCACCCATATCAGACCCCCTTCAGGGACCCCCCTTCAGGCCACCCATATCAGACCCCCCCTTCAGGCACCCATATCAGACCCCCCTTCAGGCACCCATATCAGACCCCCCTTCAGGCACCCCCCCCTTCAGGCACCCATATCAGACCCCCCTTCAGGCACCCATATCAGACCCCCCTTCAGGCACCCATATCAGACCCCTTCAGGCACCCATACCCCCCTTCAGGCACCCATATCAGACCCCCCTTCAGGCACCATATCAGACCCTTCAGGACCCATATCAGACACCCCTTCAGGCACCCATATCAGACACCCCTTCAGGGCACCATATCAGACCTCAGATCAGACAAAAACAAACAAACTTACCTCTCCTGCTCTGCCACTCCTCTTCCTGTCCTGGCTGTCTCCTCTTCTC
>ONZH01016152.1:0-217752 GCA_900303285.1 Rhinella marina | reverse complement strand
TTTGCGGGCCCTACTCCCATCAGGATTTCCGCCACCACCTCATTAGCGGCTGCAACCCTCCTTCTCCTCCACCACTTCTATCTAGGAATTCTCATGTTGCAGCACCAGTCAGACTTCAGTCAGTAGCTGGAGGCAGTTTAGCACAGCAGTGGGGAAGCGTCAACAGGTTGTGCTGAAACCATATTTGCTTGGGTGACAAACACACACGCCACAGTTCTGTGGCAGGTTATAAGGGACCAGGCTGAGCTGTTGCTCTCGCCACTCAACCTACAACCAGGCGGTTGTGTCTAAAACGGCGCAACTTCGTGGCGCTTTGGAGCTCAGCAAGCTCACATACATACTGTCACGCTCAGGTGAGGGGGGAAACCGCAAGAGTGTGGGGGGAAAGAAGATTAGGCTGGAAACTAAGGAAGGTAGATGGACACCTCCTAAAGGAAACCATGACTCTAATCCTGATTGACTACCAGTATGAACAGGCTCAAAGGTAGGCGAGTTATAACAGGAACCTAAACCAAACTGACCCTATAGGACCCTGGAACTAATGACAGGAATGAGTCTACCTGTTCCTCAGGAAGGACGAACAGGAGTCTCCCTCAGGCCAACAACTGCTTCAAACTTAGTAGTTCAGCGGTTTCTCAAAAACTACACTTTTTTGCCTGAGCTGCTGGTGAAGGTGCTCATTTCCGAAAGTCACCTACAGCTTCCGCTGGCCTGGAAATGCTGCAGCAGCGCTTACTTGCCAGCTCACTGACTGCTGTGCGACCTGAGCACGCGCTGGAACTCTACCTGCTCACAATAAGACGGACAGCGCTGCATGTGGAAAAGGTTCTGATAAGCGGCCTAGTGTCACAACTAGGAGGGAAACGTTTTGTAAAATGGAAGGAGTACTAGCTGACAATGTCAACGTCCTCAGCGATCCCTGTGCCTTATAATTATTGGGTGTCTAAGCTGGACACGTGGCACGAACTGGCGCTCTACGCCTTGGAGGTGCTGGCCTGCCTGTCGCCAGCGTTTTGTCGGAGCAAATATTTAGTGCCGCTGGAGGCATAATAACTGCTAAGCTTAGCAACTGAAAATGCTGACGCTAATAAAAATGACAAGGCCTGGATTGCCTCTGATTTGCTACCCACCAGAGAAAGCGGCTGAACATAAAGGAACTTTAAATGTGGCTTTTAAGGTGTATTGAATACACTGTATTTCCATGAACCCCTTCCTCTTCTCGTCCTCTTCCTCCTCTTCCTCCATCATATCAAACTGCTTATTAAGCTGCCTCGCCTTTAAATATTTAAGAGGTTCACCAGCAGACCTACCCCTAATTTTTTAACTTAAAAAATTAACCTACTCTGGTCCCTCCTGACATGTTGACTTAACAAAACCTGTCTTGCGCCACCCTCCATACTGAGTCATAAAGCTAGGAGTTTTGGATGACTTTGTTTCTTGTGCTCTGCCAGCAGACACTGTTTCACCGTGCCCACCATGCACCATCAGCAGCACGCCCACTTCCCTGTCCCTTACTGTTCGCCTTGCGCATACTAAATGGTATATATGCAAGTTTGTCAAAAGTACAGTTGCGCAGATTTTTTTTAGTATATGAGCAGAAAAATTTCACAGAAAGAGCAAACGTTATGCAGCAGACGCAGCGCAGGTAATGTAACATACCTGTGCTGCATGTGCAGTATAACCTTTCTGTATCCTAAATACCTGACATCCAGTGTATTTTTTCTGCAGTTATTCATATAATGTATAACGTTTGCGCAATCAGGCACAGATAGTGTAGGGATAGGATTTGGCTAGGCAGGGCTAGTTGTTCTGTTGAAAAGACCCCAAAGTCCTTTTAAGGACTTTTGTTATATCTGGCTGCAATATTGTTATTCTTGATGGTCAAAATTTGCGCAAGTTTGCCTAATCTTAACACCAGCTGTGCAGTGTAGGCAGGACACAGAAGGACACATTTATTGCGTTTTTCTTAGTAATGTCGCCTTCAATAGCTGCAGAAAAAAATACACTGGATTTCTGTTATTTGGGATACACAAATATTAGACAGCAGACGCTGAAAAGGTGGTGTTAAGGTCAGGCAACCTTGCGCAATTTTTAACCCACCACAAAAATAATATATTGCAGCCAGATATAACAATGGACTTTTGTGTCTTTTGAACAGAACTACTAGCCCTGCCTAGCCAAATCCTGTCCCTCCTTGGGCAAATGTTAGACAGCAGACACAAATGAGAAACTGCAGCCTTAATTAACGGTAGAAAAAATAGCAACGGATGTAAGGTCAGGCACACTTGCATTCTTTTTGCCCCAAAAGAAAAAAAAATGCAGCCAGATTTAACAATGGACTTTTGTGTCTTTTGAACAGAAATACTAGCCCTGCCTAGCCAAATCCTATCCCTACACTATAAGTCCCTCCTTGCGCAAATGTTATACAGCGAGACACAAAAGAGGTACTGCGGGCTTAACAGCAGAAATAATAGCAAAGGATGTCCGGTATACAGTATACAGAGAGTATCATACAGCATGCAGCAGCTGCACAGCTGGCGTTAATGGCAGGCCACCTAGCGCTATTTTTAACACCCCCAAAATTAAAAAATGTTTGCCAGCAAGATATATTAGCCCTTAAAAGGGCTTTTGGGTCTTTTCTGAGCAAATTCTATCCCTGCCTAGCGTTCTTCTGTTCCTACTCTATATGTCCCTGCTTGCAGCAGCTCGCCCTGGCTCGATATGAGCCGGTCACCCGATGACGCGTTCCCGGCCAGCCAATCACTCTAACGCCAGTAGCTAAGATGGCTACTGGCATTACAGTGAATGCCAGTACCTTCCCACACGCTAATTGGCTAATTAGCGTGCTGAGAGGGGACTCGAGTATTGCGCTCGAGCACACGCGGTGTTTGGCTGAACACCGAGTGGTCACGAGCGCCGCCATGTTCGGCCGAATAGTGTATTTGGCCGAACATGTTTGCTCATCACTAATATTTAGTTTTCATCAGACATAAAGAATGCACAGGGGACACACTGGGTGAAAATGTCTATTAAAGTGATGAGTGCATCTGTGTCAGTGCTCACAGTGAGGAGCTCCACAATGTGGTGACTTGGAGAAGAAGAGACCGGGGAGTATCAGTGTAAATAGCAGATGTGCTTCTGAGATCGTAAACTCTGACTTGGACCAGAGAAAGAAATGCAGAGGAGAAGGGGAGGTGCAGGAACTCCTACAGGTCAATGGTGGTTACAGTGCTGTGTAAGGGGGAGTAGCTGTAGGCTACCTCTTTCCTCATGTGACTGCCGCCCTGGATGAAAAATTCCTTCTCCTGTGTAAGAGGAAAATTGAAGTGTTGTTTGTTAAACTGCAAGTTAGAGCAAACTTGTGTTACATTAAAGTGGTCCTTGTGAAGGTAACATTCACGAGTGAGGTTGAAGATGACCCGAGTAGATTATTGTTGAATATGTGCTACTGTGTTGTTGCTGTTGCAAGTTAAAGGTTAGCCGTCCTTTAACAGCCTGTACGTTATACAAACAAGGACTTGAGACTGAACCGTGTTAGCCACATAGTGGCCTTGGAATTGTGTTCTTACATTGCATGCTTGCTAATAGCAACCATTATAGTGTATATATTGTCTTACAGTGACAGGTAAAGTCATTGAGGGAAACCACTGTTCCCTTAGAATCATGTCACATGTCTCTTAGGTTTCAGGGAATGTGTAGATGGAAAAATCAGACAATTCAAGAACTGACTGGTTGGGAAGAACAGATGTAAGGCAGCTATCCTATTAGTCAATGTTCGTACTTTTAGATATTCGTACTTTTTGAAACATGACTTGATAATATAATAAAACTAGCTGCAGGACCCGGCTTCGCCCGGGTATTTTTAATCTATTTAATTTAATGTTTGTGTGTGTGTCATTAAAAGATATCGAGAGAGACCTCTACAGTGCCCGCCCCTTAACAGAAACATCCACAGCGCCCTCCCCTTTAACTGTGACCTCCACAGCAGCTAATGTGGCCACTGTCTTTACCCCAGAAAGCCGGACCTCACCGGCCATTCCCCCAAATGTGAAGCAGCACCCCCGGTCCTCATGAAGCCACACCACTAAACATGAGGCCACGCCCCCTGGCTCCGCGAAGACACGGAGGAGAAGCTGTGTCATAGAGAAGCTGTAACATCAGCCTGCCCCTATGGTGGCCAGAGTTCCGGTTTTAGGCTGGACAGTCTGGCTTTCAGACTCCCTTTTCTCTGTCATGCGCAGGGCCTGGATGGACACAGAAATGTCCTTTTGAACAGCTAACTCTCAAAGTGAAAGTCACCCTCCTCCCTCCCCTGCAGCCGACAGAAGTAAATTTTTACCTTCATTTTTTTCAATCCTGGTCAGATGCTGCATGGAAGTAGCTTAGCCTGACTGATTCGGGGGCGTGACTTAGAGGGACCTGGGAGTGGGGCTTTTAAGTCCTTCTTTTGAGGGTGGCCTGAATTACAGGTCGATGCCATAGTAATTTAGGAGGAAACACAGTAGGTAGCAGTGGAAGAAAACATCTTTTATTACTACTGAACTGTAAATATGTGAAATTTACATTATATGAGGTAATGATTGATGATGAGTTAGTCTAAAACATAAGTTATATTTATGGTAACCGGAATACCCCTTTAACAGTGTCATCCACAGCGCTCTGCCCCTTTAAAGCTCATCTACAGCAGTGAACTGGCTGGGTTGTTATGGAAACCTGGTGTGTGAGGAAACTAACTGCCTGTGAGCTTCTATTGACTGATAAGGGTCATGTGACCAGGCTTCTATTGGCTAATGCATTTTTTGGGATTATCTCAGAAACGGTACGTCCTGGAGAGCTGAGACCCGTTCTAAAACCTTCCCGGACACCTGATGTACCTGTGTGCCAAAGTTTGTGATTGTAGCTGTGTTGGTGCAGATTCCTTTAGCGGACATACATACACACTCAGCTTTATATATTAGATAAGCCAGCACCTCATCTGCAGACAGCTGTTTTGGGGTGATTACCCCTCATTAGTGCAGAGCAGAGAGTACTGGCTTAACTGAGTGACTGCCTGAAAAATAAAAAGCTGTAATATTAGTTACATCTGAGGACTGATATTTGGACTTTCTCAGTTCTGTCACTGTCACTATCTGTTGTAAAACCTGCTTTGCCCACCTCTCCTGATGCTTATCCTCACAATATATACAATGTATTCAGAAAGTCTTCAGACCCTTTCACTTTTTACACATTTTGTTATGTTGCAACTAGAGATGAGCGAATCTATTCGCCGCTTCGTAGATTCGTATCGCATCCTCCTTTTTTCCTACTCCAAAGCGAATCCGGATTTATTCAGATTCGCTTTGTATTATTCGTAAATGTTCTTAAAATTTTGAACGCTAACTCTATGTACGCTACGTACGCTACATACGCATTCTTCTTGTGCCCCCAGAAGCGGGAAAATGATGATACGCTCCCTCAAGAGCGGGAAAGTGAAGATATCGTACACCCCCTCAGAAGCGGGGAAAACCAGCACGGCCCACCGGGAACTAACTATTTGCACGTATAGGGAGTGAAGACTCCTCCCTCATTACTCCGCCCTCCTTTCCAGTTCAAGCCAGCGGTGAACAAGATACCACAGCATGGCAAAACAACTGCGACCAAAGTGGGGAGAGATGGTGTTTGGTAGCGAGTACCCCGACCCACCGTCCAGTTCAGAAGAGATCACAGTGTCACAATTGGCCAAGAGAATCCCACCGGCTCCTGACTCGATGTTCGCCGTGCCGGCTGCTGCGGTGGGAGGCGGCTGGAGCGCCCAGGAATGGAACAACAACACCTTCCATGCGGCAGAATCCCATCGTGCCTGCATCAGTGACGGCCCACGCCCAGACCCTATGGGACTACAAGAATGTGGTGGAGGACTGGGTCATCCAAATACTGGACCATCCGAGGCTGGGAGACCCTACACTGGAATGGCATAAGGGAACCGTCCTATGGTTTTCAGTGGAGCGAGGCTGTGGCTTCCTTGCTGACAACGAGGACGGCAAGGAGTACTTTGTGGGCCGCAGGTCTATGAAATGGCCGTACCTGCGCCAACCCTGTCACAGCCTATACGTGGGGGATCGGGTGCAATATACCCCCATGGCATCCCTGAAAGGCCCCTTTGCTACCGGGGTTACCTTATTGTCTAAGTCCCTGGTACCTGCATCACCACCAGAAGTTTGGCCGGAGGAACCAGCAGGCACAGGACGCGTGCGCTGCCTATAGGAGTCACCAGATGGCACCCTCCGTTTCAGGGAGAAGCCACAGCCGGAGCCTCTGATCCCTGGATTGCCACCACCAATACCACCACAGTCCTTTCAGCTGGGTCAGCTGATGACATCATCGTTTACTTTCCAGTCCACGGTGATCCACCAGTACCAAATACCATGGAAAATGAAGTCCGCAGCATCCAGGGGAGCTGGCGGTTCTTTCCTGCGTGCAACCTTTCAGCTGGGTCAGCTGACGACATCATCGTTTACTTTCCAGTCCACGGTTATCCACCAGTACCAACTACCATGGAAAATGAAATCAACGGCAGCCAGGGGAGCTGGCGGTTCTTTCCTCCATGCAACCTTGCCTCAACCGCTGCAGCCAGAAGTCCTTACCCCTGCTGTCCTGGCAGGAGTATCCGGAAAAGTGAAGGCACAAGTGGCTGCAGCGCTCAGTGTGATTACCACCCGGTCAAGTCTGACTTTTGGCAGAAGAGGGCAGTGGAGCTCAACCACGGAAGCCAGCTTGGCCTACAGGAGGCAGGAGCGTCCTCTAATGTCATTCAGCAGCAGTTCCAGCGAGGGGGACTTCAGGTCCCTCATCTGAGGAACCCTTCTACTGGCTGATTTAAAGGACACCTCTGGACCTATGGGAGCCACAACATGGACTGCACCTGACGGATGAGAGCTAGTTGGCACTTGTTCTTAGTTTATGTTGTTTTTATTGCCCCGTTTTACTCTTACCCAGATGGCCATGGCTTGTCAGGACTCCCCCTACCCCCCCCTTCTGCAGAAAATTCCCAGCTGTGCCTAAGCGTACCTATTTTCCTTTTTCCCCCCTTCTCAGGTTATTTGGGAGCCCCCTTTGCAAAAAGGGTTCTCTATTTGCTGCTATTTTATATTATCCATGTGGATTACACGTTACCTGTTTGGATTACAAAATTACCTCACATGGATTACAATTGAATTTTGGACTGTGTTCCAGTGTTTTATGCCAAGCAGCCATGAGGAAAGACTCACATGTATATCTGAGTGAGTCAATAGTACGCTAAGGATTCGTACGCACTTTTTACACTAATGCTTACGCATTCAGTTCAGTAGAGTACTTTTAACAATGCTTAGACTGCATGTTCATAATTTGTGCAGTAATGTTCGCAAAACAACAATTATTTTTTAACGCAAATTCGACCGAATAAATTCGTATTAAGAACGAATCTTGTCATAAATTTGTCGATTATTCGCCGAAGCAAATGTATTAAAAAGGAAAAATTAAAATTGAAATTTAGCTCTGGGGGCCTGCTATTTCTCTTGATCATCTTTAGACGTTTCTACACCTTGATTGGAGTCCACCTGTGGTAAATTCAATTGATTGGACATGATTTGGAAAGACACAGCCCTGTCTATATAAGTTTTCACAGCTGACAATGCACATCAGAGCAAAAACCAAGCCATGAGAAGAAAAGAACTTCCAGTAGAGCTCGGAGACAGGATTGTGTGGAGGCACAGATCTAGGGAAGGGTACAAAACAATTTCTTCTGCACTAAATTTTTCCAAGAGCACACTAAGTAATTTGGAGAAAAGGTCCTTGGTAAGAGAGACCAAGAACCCAATGATCACGCTGGCTGAGCTCCAAAGATCCTGTGTGCAAATGGTAAAAACTTCAGAAACTTTTAGAAGGTCAACCATCAATACAGCACTGCACCAATCTGGTCTTTATTTCAGAGTGGTCAGAAAGAAGCCTATCCTCAGTAAAAGATACATGAAATAAGATACTTTGGTCTAATGAAACCAATATTGAACTTTTAGGCTTCAATTCTAAGCATCATGTCTGGAAGAAACCAAGCACTGCTCATCACCTGCTCATACCATCCCTACAGTCAAGCATGTGGTGGCAGTATCAGGTTGTGGGGGTCGTTTCCAGAATTGGGACAGGGTTGAAGAAATGCTGAATGGAGCAAAGTACAGAGTTATTGTTAATGAAAACCTGATCCAGAGCGCTTTTGACCACAGACTGGGCCCAAGGTGTATATATATATATATATATATATATATATATATATATATATATATATACAGTACATACCAAAAGTTTGGACACACCTTCTCATTCAAAGAGTTTTCTGTATTTTCGTGACTATGAAAATTGTAGATTCACACTGAAGGCATCAAAACTATGAATTAACACATGTGGAATTATATACTTAACAAAAAAGTGTGAAACAACTGAAAATATGTCTTATATTCTAGGTTCTTCAAAGTAGCCACCTTTTGCTTTGATTAGTGCTTTGCACACTCTTGGCATTCTCTTGATGAGCTTCAAGAGGTAGTCACCTGAAATGGTTTTCACTTCACAGGTGTGCCCTGTCAGGTTTAATAAGTGGGATTTCTTGCCTTATAAATGGGGTTGGGACCATGAGTTGTGTTGGGCAGAAGTCAGGTGGATATACAGCTGATGTCCTACTGAATAGACTGTTAGAATTTGTATTATGGCAAGAAAAAAGCAGCTAAGTAAAGAAAAACGAGTGGCCATCATTACTTTAAGAAATGAAGGCCCATTCCATCCTTGTGTAGGTCAACAATTTTGTCCTTGACATCTTTAGACAGCTCTTTAGTCTTGCCCATGGTGGAGATGTTGGAGTGTCACTGAGACTGTTGGCAGGTGGACTTTTATACAGGTGACAATTTGGGACAGGTGTCTCTCATCCAGGTAACGACTTCACTGTGATTAGGGTGTGTCAGTGGTCTGTGGGAGCCAACATTAGTCATGGTTTTACTAGGGGATCAAATACTTATTTCCCTCAAAGAAATGCAAATTATTTTTTATTTCTCATTTCATGTAATTTTCTCAGTTTTTCTTTTGATATTCTATGTGGCACTGTTAAAATAAAGCTGGCATAAAATTATGAGACTTTCAATTATTTTTTAGTATTAAAACTTTTAAAGTCGGTGGGGGATCAAATACTTATTTCCTCCACTGTATATGTGTGTGTGTGTTTAAGTTATCTGGTTAACTTCTGAACTAGCAAATTCTAGATTATGTTAAATCAAGAACATGAATAGGAATGCAAATACTAATAGCATCCATGATTGCATGTATCAATTGCCTTCTATGAATACATCAGTCACCTATGACATCCACATGACCTAACAGGGCATATGAACAGAGGCTGTTTAATCTTTAATATCCTTTCTCCTAGCACTCTAAACCAGAAATCTCAATGCCCTAGGAACCTCCAATTGAGGAAATGCAGTGAATTTTAACAGTAAGGAGATAAAAATATAAAAAAAACAAACTTCTATACTTGCAGTACAGTACGTGGATAGACAAAGAGTTAGCTTTACAAAGGGATCTGTCACCTCCAAAATATGGTTTCAAAATAAGCATACTGCCATGTAGAGTAAGTGCCCGAAAAAGTATCCATACCTTTCTTTGGAAAATCCGGTCTTCTCATCCAGAGGAATGTTTCTTTTCATTTTCATACGAGTAAGGGTTTTCTGGCACCATGAGCAGGGGTGCTCCATTTGGTGTTAAAAGCGCTCCACCAGTAATGGTGTCAAATGCCTCCCACTCATGTTTTAATGACAGTCCCTTTAATGCCATAAGGGAAGGCAGGCGCACTGGACAGAGCGGCCTTGCTCATAGTCCACCAAAAAACTTCTCAGGATTAGACAGCTGGATTTTCACAAGAAAGGTTTAGCAATGTTTTTACTTTATAGCTAATGTCCAAGTAACAGACTCCCTTTAAGTATTGCAACTATCATTTTGATGTTCAACTCACCTTGTATGGGCGTTCAAGATTGGGTTCTCGATAACGTAGTACAACCAGGCTAACACAAGTTAGTCCAACTAGTAGCCAGGTGGAAAAACTAAAATAGTTGGTTAAGGAAATTAGGTCAGAAGGAATGACAAAAAATTGATGCAATTATTGTAGAGATGATCATAGCTGGTGCTGGAGTCATGTAGCGTACATGGAGCATTGATATGATGGCCGGCAAATGTCCCTCTTTGCTTCCGGCATAGTTTAGTCTGCCCAACATAAACATTCCACCATTTAGAGAACCAAATATGGAGACAGCTACTGAAACAGGGATGATCCAGGCCACTGATGGAATCGTTCTATCGGCCCATGTCACCGATACTGCAGCTGCAATGATATATTGATAGTTAAATTATATTCAAACTAAAGTATAAAATAGATGTAGTTAATATTTTACAAATAATACACGTATTCTGTCTGTAGTCAATATGTGTATAAAATATACATTTTACATCAGCAAGAGAAATAACAAGGATGAAAAAGTTATGTATTAAAATGTTCATCTTATGGGAACCTACAGCATGGATGGGAGACTTTCATAATGTAAATTCCGAACTGTTGGTGTTAAACAGTTAAACTGAAACACTCATGTCTAAGAAAATTAAAATGGCTGTACATAATGTGAAAAAAATTGTTTTTTTTGTCCAGAAGCAGCACAGCTCTATGTCTGCCTATTTCGAACCTAACTCTAAAAGTCCCCAACTTCACCCATTAGGATTAGAGACGATTCAGGTCAGAAAATGCAATAGGATTGCATAAATTCGGTCAGTGGCCAACAGGATATCCCTATCATATCCCTGCAAGTCCCTACCTAAAGCAGGACAGCAGCCCTGATAAAGACATTACCACCATCTCGGACCTAGCACTACCAGGCCCTAGATGGTCCCTATCAGAAGGAAAGGACAAGATGAACAGTGACAAAGGAGAAGGGTTGTACATCTGTGGATTGTGAGGTTCAGTAGACATATAATACTTGCTCAAAAAAGATAACCCTATATACCTTCACTCAATGATCAAATCTTACACTGATATATACAAAAAGGCCAACACGTTTCCCCCCATATATACATGGTGGGATTTATCACTGGCTAAATGTGGTGGACAGGACGACAGATAAAACTGTACCATATAATACATGGTAAATATACTTTATTGAAGGTGCTAGTCAATGGCCCAGTCTCCGTCCCTCCACTCTGTCTATTGGTACATATGATATGCAGGGTATGCTGTATCAGTGACAGCAATGCCAAGCATGTTATTGTATTATGACAAAGATACTTAGCTGAAGACTGACAAATGATGTCTTAACAGCATTAGAGGGTCAAAGGGAAAACCCCAGAAGATGGTCTACGTCCAATGGTAAGGACTACAAGACACCTAAGTGGAAAGCTGTATATAATATACAGGGATACAGGGAAAGCAAGGAGGACATTTTAAAGAAATGTCCAGGTGCTCAAGGCAAAAATTTGCCTGGTCCTCAAACAGTTAATGTTTGGGGACAGAGGCCATGTCTGAGGTCAAGAAAGAGCATACCAGAACCGAGGGTCTTGATTGGTTTATGTCAGGTAGAAGTTTAAGTTTAGAAAAGGGTTCTTTTTCACTGTGAAAAGGACCTCATAGACACATGGTGTATCTGCAGTGAGCCCCTGAGGAGCCGGTGCAGAGGATGGGAGTGGTAGTGGCCCCTGATGAGATGTTATATAACTGTGTACTCCCTCAAACCAGTTTCAGTGCAGTAAAAGTGTAGATTGAAGAAGCAGGCCAGAAGTAAATGTAGAACAGTTTCTCATTACTTACTGCAAAATTATAACTTTTGGTACATCTGGCAGCAGTAAATGTAAAGTGTAGTTTCTGGCACCAGATGAGTAGGTATGGTGCCTGGTTGCATGGCAAAAGGTTGGCACTAGCAAGCACTTGTGGATTTAGGTGTCCACTGTAGTAAAGGCTTAATCTTGTCTGGCCTAGTGACAGTTTAGTTAGGTGGTGGTGTCTGAACTGTTGTCCCTCACCTACAGCAGTGCCTGTAAAGCTGTATTTCGCTGGTCTTTCTGCTGTCATTGTCTCCCAAGTATTTTTTTGAGACAGGATTGAGTTGTTCTCACAGGAGAATAATATCTGGTTCCTAAGTTTCCCTCTGGAGTGTTGTTCTCACAGGGGAATAACATACAGTTCCAGGAAGTGGGAGCTCTTATATGTACCTCTTCACTCCCCCACTATCAATAGGAGGAACTCCCTTTCCTGGCAGGAAACAAGACCAGCCTGAATCTACCAAGAGGGGAGGAACAGGGTGGTTAGCCCTGTTTCTGATTAACCCTCCTGATTGCCCTTCACATCCTTACTGGTAATAATGCCATATAATACAAAATCCATAACATTATAATACAAAATAATACACAACTATATACAAAATTGTAGTACCCCTGGTCTGGGGAGGATCTAGTTAAGTTGTGTTGGTCCTTATTATATCCACCTTTACTGTATAAAGTTAAAAAAAAGTCAGAAATGAGAAATAAGAAAACCCCTTCAGAAAATAGTGAAAAATACATAAGATTTTTAACCTAATTTAGTAAGTTCTTTACTTCCATGTGACAAATGGCCTAAGCAGTGGACATACGGTAGTTTCTGGATTCATTAACAAAATAGAAATCACTGTACCTGAAGATACAATCTCCTTAGGTGTCAGAACTGTGAGGTATGAGATGTTCACCAGCAAATAGAAGACAATCACTGCACACATGGCTGTTAGTATGCTGCGAGGAATGTTTTTACTGGGGTTCTTTATCTCCTCTAAAAAAAAAAAATAAGAATGAAAAGCAATCAATAAAAACTGTTAAAAACCTTTACATAGAAAACTGTTCAAGAAGAGACAGAACAAGAATAATCGTTCATCTTTACTGTGAATGAAATTGGTAAAAGCAGAAAGATTTAAAATACAAGTTCTGATCCCATAATTTTTAGCCTGTTACTTTGTCCAGCTATTTCTATAGAAACATAATAACACAAGGAGCAGCATAATAGTGCCGTCAGGTTTATATTTTAGGTATTTTTTTTTTCTAAGAAGTTTTTGGAAGGTTAACGGGTATCTGTCGGCAGAGTTGTACCTATGACACTGGCTGACCTGCTACATATGCACTTGGCAGCTAAAGACATCTGTGTTGGTCCCATGTTAATATGTGCCCACATTACTAAGAAAAATTATGTTTTATTATATGCAAATGAGCTTCTAGGAGCAACGGGGGCGTTGCAGTTACACCTGGAGGCTCTGCAACTGCTGCATCTTCTGCCCTTTGATTGACAGGCCAGGCAGCGTAAATATTATCACGACTTCTCCTAAAGTCAATCAAAGTGCAGAGGGGGCAGAGAGCAGTGCCTAAAGGTGTGATGAAAACACCCCCATTGCTCCTAGAGGCTCATTTGCATATATTAAAACTTCATTTTTTTTCAGTAATGTGGGCATATATGCTACAGTGCCTTATTATGGATCCATACAATAAGGTGCATGGGGCAGGGATGTACAGTACCTAGAAGAAAAGTGACCTACAGGGAAGTCACCACACCATCATAGATTCCTTCCATTGTTGGATTGGTTTGCCTAGGCCCCACCAGTAAAATTTATTTTGGGGGCCCACTGTACAGATACATTCAAATATTACCTGCTCGCACAGCAGCAAGATGCTACAAGATGATTTATTTGGGGCTCTGCAGTGACTTTGAGAAGGCAGGTCCCTGGGATACTGGCTGGCCTGTAGCCACCTGATTGTGTCTATGATAATAAATTGGGTGCTTTTTTTTTTTTTTAATCTACCCAGTTTTTTTTTATATGAACATAGACTGGCTGAGGTGCTGTACTCTGCCTATCTACACTCACCGGCCACTTTATTAGGTACACCATGCTAGTAACGGGTTGGACCCCCTTTTGCCTTCAGAACTGCCTCAATTCTTCGTGGCATAGATTCAACAAGGTGCTGGAAGCATTCCTCAGAGATTTTGGTCCATATTGACATGATGGCATCACACAGTTGCCGCAGATTTGTCGGCTGCACATCCATGATGCGAATCTCCCGTTCCACCACATCCCAAAGATGCTCTATTGGATTGAGATCTGGTGACTGTGGAGGCCATTTGAGTACAGTGAACTCATTGTCATGTTCAAGAAACCAGTCTGAGATGATTCCAGCTTTATGACATGGCGCATTATCCTGCTGAAAGTAGCCATCAGATGTTGGGTACATTGTGGTCATAAAGGGATGGACATGGTCAGCAACAATACTCAGGTAGGCTGTGGCGTTGCAACGATGCTCAATTGGTACCAAGGGGCCCAAAGAGTGCCAAGAAAATATTCCCCACACCATGACACCACCACCACCAGCTTGAACCGTTGATACAAGGCAGGATGGATCCATGCTTTCATGTTGTTGACGCCAAATTCTGACCCTACCATCCGAATGTCGCAGCAGAAATCGACACTCATCAGACCAGGCAACGTTTTTCCAATCTTCTACTGTCCAATTTCGATGAGCTTGTGCAAATTGTAGCCTCAGTTTCCTGTTCTTAGCTGAAAGGAGTGGCACCCGGTGTGGTCTTCTGCTGCTGTAGCCCATCTGCCTCAAAGTTTCGACGTACTGTGCGTTCAGAGATGCTCTTCTGCCTACCTTGGTTGTAATGGGTGGCAATTTGAGTCACTGTTGCCTTTCTATCAGCTCGAACCAGTCTGCCCATTCTCCTCTGACCTCTAGCATCAACAAGGCATTTCTGCCCACAGAACTGCCGCTCACTGGATGTTTTTTCTTTTTCGGACCATTCTC
The DNA here is from genome assembly GCA_900303285.1 of Rhinella marina. NCBI lineage: Eukaryota > Metazoa > Chordata > Amphibia > Anura > Bufonidae > Rhinella > Rhinella marina. Next base: position 202,902 of record ONZH01016152.1, on the reverse strand, counting down.
TGTAAACCCTAGAGATGGTTGTGCGTGAAAATCCCAGTAGATCAGCAGTTTCTGAAATACTCAGACCAGCCCTTCTGGCACCAACAACCATGCCACGTTCAAAGGCACTCAAATCACCTTTCTTCCCCATACTGATGCTCGGTTTGAACTGCAGGAGACTGTCTTGACCATGTCTACATGCCTAAATGCACTGAGTTGCCGCCATGTGATTGGCTGATTAGAAATTAAGTGTTAACGAGCAGTTGGACAGGTGTACCTAATAAAGTGGCCGGTGAGTGTATATGTAGTGCAGTAACTGTGTTATGCACCACTTGTGCAGCGGGTGGGAGACTAGGGGCCCACCATGCTCAGGAGCCCATTGGGTTAATCTGTACCCCTGTTGGCCAATCTGAGCCTGATGCCTTCTATTATCCGTCTGGCTTGTACCTCAGGAAAATACTCCATGTCCTTTCCATTATGTCTAAAAGAAGATGATAGATATGGACTCTATACTGTAAGAGCTACCTGCTGCCGGACTGGTCCACAGCGGTACAGGTGAATCCCCCGTGGGCGCGCAAGGTGCGCCTAGTCTCCCACCCCCTACACAAGTGGCACATAACACAGTAGACTTTCTGCACTACATACAGTACATATATTCAATGTACAGCACCTCAACCAGCCTATGTTCATATAAAAACCTGATAGATTATTAAAGAAACTACCTAGGTTATTATTATAGACACGATCAGAGCTGAGATGTCTTCTAGGTATAGAGGAAAGCTGCCAGTGTCCTCTTCTTCCCAGGACCTACAGTGGGTAAAAAAGGATTTAGTCAGCCACCAATTGTGCAAGTTCTCCCATTTAAAAAGATGAGAGAGGTCTGTAATTGACATCATAGGTAGACCTCAACTATGAGAGACAAAATGAGAAAACAAATCCAGAAAATCACATTGTCTGATTTTTAAAGAATTTATTTGCAAATTATGGTGGAAAATAAGTATGTGGTCAATAACAAAAGTTCATCTCAATACTTTGTTATATATCCTTTGTTGGCAATGACAGAGGTCAAACGTTTTCTGTAAGTCTTCACAAGGTTGGCACACACTGTTGCTGGTATGTTGGCCCATTCCTCCATGCAGATCTCCTCTAGAGCAGTGATGTTTTGGGGCTATCGCTGGGCAACACTGACTTTTAACTCCCTCTAAAGGTTTTCTGTGGGGTTGAGATCTGGAGACTGGCTAGGCCACTCCAGGACCTTGAAATGCTTCTTCTTCTTACAAAGCCACTCCTTCATTGCCCTGGCGGTGTGCTTGGGATAATTGTCATGCTGAAAGACCCAGCCACATTTCATCTTCAATGCCCTTGCTGATGGAAGGAGGTTTGCACTCAAAATCTCACAATACATCGCCCCATTCATTCTTTCATGTACATGGATCAGTCGTCCTGGTCCCTTTGCAGAGAAACAGCCCCAAAGCATGATGTTGCCACCCCCATGCTTCACAGTAGGTATGGTGTTCTTTGGATGCAACTCAGCATTCACTCTCCTCCAAACACGACGAGTTGTGTTTCTAGCAAACAGTTCTTGTCACGCGAGGTCGGCGTCGTGCTCCCTCTGCACGACGTCGCCGGACCTCTCCGCCCCCTAGAGACGAGCAATAGGGAATTGAAGTGCTGGTCTTGTCAGCCAGCACTTCATGAGTTAATTCTCTGTTTGGGTTTAGCCATGTGGTGCTGATCACACCACATGGCTACTTTACATATTGTTTGGACAGCTTGCTCCGCCTCAGGTCATGTGATGCTGGCCACATCACATGACCCTGGGCGGGCTATTTAAAGATGGCAACTGCCTCACTCAGATGCCTGTGATTAGTCTTCTGAGATCAGTGCTGTGTGTTGGACCTTGCTGTTGGATTATTGGTGTATTGGATTTTGGCTTTGGACTTAGACTACGCTTTTGTGATTCCCCTCGGTATTTGACGTGACCTCCTGTTCTTGACTTGGCTTGCTGACGATTCTGCTGTTGTGTTTGTTTCTGTCTGTGTTCGTCTTTCCCTGTGTTCCCTTCCCTTCCCTGTGCACGTACTCAGCATAGGGACTGTCTCCAAGTTACGGTTTTGTCGCCTAGGGCATCTACTGTAAGTAGGCAGGGAAAGAGGTGGGGTTCAGACAGGGCACACTATGCCTTGTTTCCCTGTCGTGACAGAATCACAGGCCATACCTAATGGAGCCGTTGCGAGTACTCACGGACCAGATGAGTAACATGGCTCAGATGATCCAGGATTTGGCCGGGAGACTCCAACATCAGGAGCAGCTGCGGACTGCACCCGCAGTCATTCCCTCCATGCCAAACCCCAATATTGAACCCCATGTAAAATTGCCCGATCGGTTTTCTGGGACCGAAGGACTTTCCGTTCCTTTAAGGAAAGTTGTAAATTATATTTCCGTTTACGCTCACACTCCTCGGGTTCTGAGGAGCAGCGGGTAGGAATAATTATTTCCTTGCTGCAAGGTGATCCGCAGGAGTGGGCTTTCTCATTGCCACCTGACTCCCCTTGTCTATTGTCTGTGGAGGCTTTTTTCCGGGCCCTAGGTCTTTTATATGAAGAACCTGACTTGGCCGCTGTAGCTGAAACTCAGCTCAGAGACATTCGGCAGGGTAACCGTCCAGTTGAGGATTACTGTGCTGAGTTCAGAAAATGGTGTGTGTCCTCTAAATGGAATGACCCTGCTTTGAGAAGCCAGTTTAGGGTGGGACTGTCTGACCATCTGAAGGATTTACTAGTTAGTTATCCTACTCCTGACACCTTAGAGGCGACTATGACCTTAGTTATCAAACTTGACCGACGGTTTAGGGAGAGACAAAAGGAACGTTCTGTTGCCCCTCAAGTTGCCGCGTTGTCCGAAGTTCCTCTTCAGAGCCCGTCTCCTATCAACGTCCAGGAGGAGCCTATGCAGTTGGGAGTTACTATGAGGGATCAGAGACGCCTGAGAGGGGCCTGTTTTTACTGCGGTGAGATGAACCACTGGCTCCAGCAGTGTCCAAGACTTCTGCTCTCAAAAAGGTCTGTTCCTGGAAGTAAGGTACCCCCTGCGGTGGTAAGAAAGAAAATCTTGTTACCTATTTCCATTTCTTATAACCAACTCAAGAGATCCGGTGAAGCATTTGTGGATTCAGGTTCTGCTGCTAATTTTATTGATTATGATTTTGTGCAATCTGTGGGTGTGCCTATAATTCCTTTAAGGGAGGTAATTCAAATTATCGCACTGGATTCCACTACATTGAATAATGGGAGAGTGGAGTTTTGTACTCCTGAGGTTGTATTAACTGTAGGAATTACCCATACTGAGACTTGCTCCTTCCTTGTATTAAAGGATTTACCTGCCGACCTTGTTTTAGGTTTGCCTTGGTTACAGGACCACAACCCTGTGATCAACTGGTCGGTAGGTGAATTGGAAAAATGGGGAATGAATTGTGACAAATGTTGTAGATCAGTATTGCAGTTGGGAGGTACCACTGAGTCTCTTTCCTTGCCCAAGTATATTGGCGATTTTTTCGGACGTGTTTTCCATGTCCGAGACTGAGTTCCTCCCTCCTCACCGGCAATATGATTGCGCCATCGACCTTATTGAGGGATCCAAATATCCCAAAGGTCGCATTTATAATCTCTCTACTCCTGAACGTCAGTCCATGAGGGATTATCTCAAAGAGAGTCTGGCCAAGGGTCACATCCGGCCTTCAGTTTTCTCCCATGGGGGCAGGTTTTTTCTTTGTTGGTAAAAAGGATGGAGGATTGAGGCCCTGTATCGATTACAGGGAGCTCAATAAAATCACTGTTAAAAACAGATACCCGTTGCCCCTTATTCCTGACTTGCTGAATCAGGTCCAGGGGGCCTGTTGGTTCACCAAGCTGGATTTGAAGGGGCATACAACCTAATCAGGATTCGTGAGGGGGACGAATGGAAAACTGCGTTTAATACCCCGGAGGGTCATTATGAGTACTTGGTAATGCCTTTTGGGTTAAGTAACGCTCCAGCAACTTTCCAAAACTTTGTCAATGACATTTTTAGACCATTTATTGGGAAATTTGTAATTGTCTATATTGATGACATCCTGATTTTTTCTGCAGACTGGGAGAGTCACGTATCTCACACTAGGCAAGTGCTGGAGGTGTTGCGTGAAAACAAGTTGTTTGTTAAAGGGGAAAAGTGTACCTTTGGTGTTCAGGAAGTGGCCTTTTTGGGATACATTCTCACCCCTTTTTCTTTCAAAATGGACCCAGTTAAAGTACAGGCCATTGTGGATTGGGTGCGACCTTCCTCTTTGAAGGCGCTCCAGCGATTTCTGGGGTTTGCTAATTTTTATCGTAAATTTGTCAAAAAATTTTCAGTGGTAGCCAAACCCATTACGGATTTGACTCGCAAGGGGGCTGATCTGGTCAATTGGCCCCCTGCAGCAATTGAGGCCTTTGAAAGGTTAAAGCAGTGTTTTATCAATGCTCCTGTGTTGGTCCAGCCTGATCAAAGTAAGCCTTTTGTAGTTGAGGTGGATGCGTCTGAGGATGGTGTGGGGGCTGTACTGTCCCAGGGGTCTTCCACCTTAACTAATCTTATGCCATGCGCCTTCTTCTCCCGCAAGTTCTCTCCTGCCGAGAGGAATTATGATATTGGGAATAGGGAGTTACTTGCAATCAAGTGGGCATTTGAGGAATGGCGTCATTTTTTAGAAGGGGCATTTCACCGCATTACGGTCCTCACGGATCATAAGAATTTAATGTTTCTAGAATCGGCTAAGCGATTGAATCCTAGACAGGCGAGGTGGGCTTTGTTCTTTACTCGTTTTGATTTTTGTGTTACCTTCAGACCCGGGAGCAAGAACGTTAAGGCCGATGCCTTATCCCGAAGTTTCCAGGCGTATCAGCCTCCTGACGTCCCTCCTGAGCCCATCCTGCCAGCTGATATCATCGTGGCCGCTACCTCATCTGACCTCGCTTCTGAAATCTCGGCAGGACAACATCTTGCTCCCATTGGTACCCCCAATGACAAATTGTTTGTGCGGCTCATTTGCGGTTGCGACTGCTGGGTGAGTGCCATAATTCTGTTTGTGTGGACATCCTGGCATCAATGCCACCAAGGAGTTGGTCTCTAGGCAGTATTGGTGGCCGTCAATCTCCAGAGATGTTCAGGCTTTTGTAACTGCGTGTAACACTTGTGCCAGGTCCAAGAATTCCAAGACACGACCTATGGGTGAGTTACATCCTTTACCCATACCTAGTAGACCTTGGTCACATCTGTCCATGGACTTTATCACGGACTTGCCGTGCTCTGAGGGTAAAACCGTGATATTTGTGGTGGTTGACAGATTCAGCAAAATGTGTCATTTTTATTCCTTTGTGTAAATTACCCTCTGCGAAGGTCTTGGCGTCCGTGTTCATTGATAATATTGTCAAACTACATGGTGTTCCTGAGAATATCGTTTCTGATAGGGGAGTACAGTTTTGTGTCTAGGTTCTGGAGGGCGTTCTGTAATAAGATTGGTATCTCTTTGTCCTTTTCATCAGCCTTTCATCCGGAGACCAATGGTCAGACTGAATGTCTTAACCAATCCGTTGAGCAATATCTCAGATGTTATGTTTCTGATAACCAGCATGTGTGGGCCAGATTCCTGTCTCTGGCTGAATTTGCAATTAATAATCGTGTTAATTCATCCTCTGGGATGTCGCCGTTTTTCTGCAATATGGGTTTTCATCCACGCTTTAGCTCCTTTTCCCCATCTGCGTCGGTTGTCCCAGATGTCAATGATTTTTCTCAAGAACTGTGCACAGTTTGGGCACAGGTTCAGTCGAACCTGGAAAAGGCCCAAGGAGTTCAAAAAGCTAAGGCTGATAGAAAACGTTCTAAGGGTGTGAATTTTAAGGTTGGGGATAAGGTATGGTTATCGACTAAAAATCTCAACATGAGGGTACCATCCTACAAGTTTGCACCTCGCTTCATTGGTCCTTACAGGATCACCAAGGTGATCAATCCGGTTTCTTTTAGGTTATGTTTACCCGACTCCCTTCGTGTTCATAATGTTTTTCATGTGTCTTTGCTCAAACGTTATGTTGCTCCCGTTGGTCCTGAGGAACAGTCTCCGCCTCCCGGTTGAGGTAGCAGGACAAATGGAGCATGAGATTGCCAGAATTGTGGATGTGAGAAGGGTCCGGAATTCCTTCCAGTACCTCGTACATTGGAAGGGGTTCGGTCCTGAGGACAGGTCTTGGGTACCGTTGACCAGGATGCATGCAGACTCGCTCATCCGAAAGTTCCATCTGCAGCATCCCGATAAGCCTGCTCCCGCTGGTAAGGGTCCGGTGGCCCATCGTGAAGGGGGGGGGTACTGTCACGCGAGGTCGGCGTCGTGCTCCCTCTGCACGACGTCGCCGGACCTCTCCGCCCCCTAGAGACGAGCAATAGGGAATTGAAGTGCTGGTCTTGTCAGCCAGCACTTCATGAGTTAATTCTCTGTTTGGGTTTAGCCATGTGGTGCTGATCACACCACATGGCTACTTTACATATTGTTTGGACAGCTTGCTCCGCCTCAGGTCATGTGATGCTGGCCACATCACATGATCCTGGGCGGGCTATTTAAAGATGGCAACTGCCTCACTCAGATGCCTGTGATTAGTCTTCTGAGATCAGTGCTGTGTGTTGGACCTTGCTGTTGGATTATTGGTGTATTGGATTTTGGCTTTGGACTTAGACTACGCTTTTGTGATTCCCCTCGGTATTTGACGTGACCTCCTGTTCTTGACTTGGCTTGCTGACGATTCTGCTGTTGTGTTTGTTTCTGTCTGTGTTCATCTTTCCCTGTGTTCCCTTCCCTTCCCTGTGCACGTACTCAGCATAGGGACTGTCTCCAAGTTACGGTTTTGTCGCCTAGGGCATCTACTGTAAGTAGGCAGGGAAAGAGGTGGGGTTCAGACAGGGCACACTATCCCTTGTTTCCCTGTCGTGACAGTTCTACTTTGGTTTCATCTGACCATATGCCATTCTCCAAATACTCTTCTGGAACATCCAAGGAAATGCTCTCTTTAAAAATCAGACAATGTGATTTTCTGGATTTGTTTTCTCATTTTGTCTCTCATAGTTGAGGTCTACCTATGATGTCAATTACAGGCCTCTCTCATCTTTTTAAGTGGGAGAACTTGCACAATTGGTGGATGACTAAATACTTTTTTTCCCCACTGTACCTTCTCAAAGTTGCTTTCCTTGGACAATTTCCGTTTATTATTGCCAATTTGATCAATTCCAGTCAGTGCAAACCCTGAAATTCCTCATGACTGGAAACCCTCGCGACGAGACATTTCAGTAGGACACCCTCCCTTTCCTCATACATTATAGGTAGGTCTGATGTCTTAAAGGATAGATGCACTCACGTACACTGAAAATATACTGACAAAACTGCAATATTGTATTTACAAAAACAACCGTCCTAGTAGAAGACGTAGCAATGGTGGTACGTATATGAAAGTATATAGTAAGTATATACAACGTTTGCATATGTCACATAAGAGCAGTGTGCTGTTGCATGTAACTTTTGTTTGCATGGACAACAAGGCAATATTATCAGTTCAAATTTTTGATAAATAAGGGTCCATGTAGCATCTTATCTCCAAGTCATCACCTGTCAACAGTAGTTCTATATAACAAACTGGCATTCAGATGAAATGGATTTTTCAGTGGCAGAAATTTCTGCAATGAACCTGCCACAAACCTGTGCATTGCCCATTATTGGCTCTTTCAATGAGTATTGCAGCGGCCATGAGCTAAAAAAAAGTATATACTTGCCCATAATTATGTGCCATGATTATCAGTTACTGCAGTAAATGAAGTCGACATCTGCATGTATAAAATATAATCAAAGGGGCAGATTTAACCTAGGCTGACGGTGATAACTAGACGCACTGCCAAGTGTTGCGCTTGATTTATCATGAGGCATTCACAATTAGGAGCAACATCGAGCAGTTCTGGTAGGCACAGATTTCAGTGCTCTTCTGTGCCAGAAAACATGCTGCAGGGATCAGCAACCTTCGGCACTCCAACTTCTGTGCAACTACAACTCCCAGCATGCACACTTTCTTGGCTGTTCTTTTAACTCCCATAAAAGTGAAAGGACAATTCTGGGAGTTGTAGGTTCAGAACAGCTGGAATGCCGGAGGTTGCTGATCTCTGCCATAGAAGATGATAAATATGGTGGGGCTGTTGGCTCCGACTCCTCCACATCTCCTTTTCAGGAAAGTGACGAGATCAACCGATTACTGGCACTTGTGTAAAAACTTTTGCGCCAGTGCCATTAAAAAAGTTGCAAATAATCAAAGAATTGTCGCAGCACTTATGGATCCTCAAAAGTCCTATCTGTGGTGGTGCCGTCAGTGATGGGTATCAGTCCAATATACCCCCAGTGATCATTATCAGAACAGAAAACTGCAGCACTCCCAGGTCTTTAATCACCACTCTAGTGACCACCGACGTTTCGCCCCAAATCGGTCTTTTTCAAATCGGTCGAAACGTCGCACTGAGTGGTGATTAAAGACCTGGGATTGCTGCAGTTTTCTGTTCTGATGATATTAAAAAAGTTGCAGATATGCACAAAATTTGCATATTTTAATATGTCCAATATCTTTATGACCAATGTATAAAGGCTGATTTAGTATCGCTATACTATTACATGTATAAATTTATACAATGGAAATTTATACAATCCCAAATATCTGGGATACTTTATTTCCTTACTGTTAAACTCTCCAATATAAATGACGGGATTGGTCAGTGTATTATAAGGCATTTGCAAAATTTGCTTTTCATAGGCCAACTCAGCAGGCAATTATCGGGAACAAACCATTCATTCCTGATCATTGCCTGCTCATACAGGAAGTGAAAGTTGCATGTACATGCAGCAATCACCTCCACTGAATGGTGATGAGCGATCGCTAGAGTGAGTGATCACTCATCCCCATCATTGTTCCTGGGCATCACATCACCATTTAGACAGCACGATCTGCTGTCCAGAAACAATGATTTACATGTCTACACCAGTAATGCCTTCACCCAATGAACACTACTTCCTGATAATTGCCTTGATCATTGGCCCATGTAAATGGACCTTGAAATCAAATGTTCCTCAGTACAATAAATGGCTTTCATGTTTTTCTGTATGTCTTTATGACCAACCCAGGGTTAGAGCGGGATGGAGTAGTAGAGTTCCTCTGTGGCAAAAACTTGCAGGTTACTAATTGTAGATAATATTTTATCCTTAAGCATATTTCCATGACCCAACAGCTAAAGGTACATACCTGCCATGTAGTTGAGGTAGTTCCATCCTGAATAGGCATACAGGCCTTGAAAGAAAGCCTCAGCGGTCTGAGCTGCATTAGGGACTTCTGAATTAAATGCATCCTTAAATGGTTCTGAAGCCTTAGTGTCACTTCCAAGCTCAATGATTCCACAGACAACAATAAGAGTCAAGGACATCAATTTAAGCACAGTGAATACATTCTGGACCCAGGTGGCCATCTTGATACTTTTTGAATTTATGACACCTAGAACCCAAAGAATTCCAATAGCTAATATTTTTTTGAGGAAGTCAGGCGATGGGCAGCCAGAGTAAAATGGCCGGCTGACATATTCGGCAAAGATCAGGGCTCGTGCTGCATTAGATGCAGGCCTAATAAACAATGTTAAAGTCCAGATGGTAATGAAAGCCGGCAGAGATCCAAGTCCTCGCTTCACATGGTAGTATTCACCTCCAGAAACTGGTAATGCTGAGCCCAGCTCTGCATAACAGAGGGAGCACATTACAGACACCACTCCACAGGCAGCCCATATGCATAATGACACCCCAACGTTGAGCTGAGCATATTCCAAGACTCCTTTAGGAGAAACGAATATTCCAGCACCTATGATGCTGCCAACAAGAAAGCAAACACTGTCGAAAAAGCCTAAACGTCTCTTCAGACAAACTCTCCCATCATCTCCTTTCACCTTCTTTTGCCGGGAAGACATCTCCACTTACAGCACGTTGATTCTAGTCTTCGCTAAAACCTTCAGTATTGACAGGTAAGTCCACCTTGAAGTGATGCAGTTTGTTCATTAATACAAGTTAATCACCTATTAAGCTGTTAAATGTATAGGAATGAATTCAGGAATAATTTTGTCAGATAGTCATAGGTTACTGGGGTTCCCCTCCCTGGCCACTAAAGTCAACTAACTACCGGTAAATGTGTAAAGAAATTCATCTCGGTCTGTCAAAATGTAACATGCTCACATCACTATAAAAGACATCTAACAATGTAAAAATACAATTTTGGAATCAATCTTAAAGGGAGTCTGTCACCACGATTTTGACTATTAAGTTATTTATAGCACTGGATTCAGCTGACTATAAGCATCTCCAAAACGTTATTGTTATAGGGCATAAATGAAGATCTGATGTTAAAAATACCTTTTTTATCAACTGTCAATCTCTTACTTAAGGAGCCCAAGGGGATGTGCCAGCGATGTTGGAGCCCGGCCACGGCGATTCAGTTGGAGCCCAGGACCGCCCACCTCATTAATATTTCACTTCACTGCTTCAAGCAGTGAAGCTCCGGCACGGCTGTAATCCCGCGCAGGCGCAGTACATTAAGTGGTCTGCGCCGTGCGGTCTGCGGGCTACAGCTTCACAGGATGTACTGCGCCTGCGCGGGATTACAGCCGTGCGGAGCTTCACTGCTTGAAGCAGTGAAGTGAATATTAATGAGGTGGGCGGTCCTGGGCTTCAACTGAATCGCCGTGGCCGGGCTCCAACATCGCTGGCACATCCCCTTGGGCTCCTTAAGTAAGAGATGACAGTTGATAAAAACATCAGATTTTTAACATCAGATCTTCATTTATGCCCTATAACAATAACGTTTTGGAGATGCTTATAGTCAGCTGAATCCAGTGCTATAAATAACTTAATAGTCAAAATCGTGGTGACAGAATCCCTTTAAAAACTAAATTGCAAGAAATTTCTAGATTTTAATCTACAAAATTTCATGTACCCCCAGAGGTAGGCGTGGGGCCGAAACGTACGTTGGGGTGTGTGGCTCTCCTGGACTGACTCTCCCACTAGTGGGTAAGTGCTTCATACTTGGTGATGTTATGTTATGCTGTGCAAATTGATATTTAGACATTATGTACTTATGGTGCACTATACGATTAGATGAGAGATTTTGCTGGTTTTGTTCTTTGGAGGGATGTATTACTGTACTTACCCTCCTTTGTGACATCATTGTGCACCAGATGTAGTGCACAGATATATCGGTATTAATTATATGTTACTATATTGCCCAATATATGTGGGGGTGATTTGGTCGGTCCAGGGGAGTCACATAGTCCTTTGTGGACTCTTTATCTCTATATCCTTTTAATGTAATTTTTATGTGGATTATTTCAATAAAGACTATATTTATGAGCCAGTTGGACTTGTTGTGGTTCTCTGTAGGTTGTTATTGTCTTTCTAGTCTTGTGCTCAAATAGGAGGGGCTATATATATATGCATAATTTTCTTTATATGTGTAATTTTTTTTGTTCTAAAATTTCATGTTAGTCTAATTTATGAATGTTCTCCTAAAATCAAGTAATCCTGACTCTAGACTAGATGGGTAATGATTTGCACTGTCAAAATATTGTTTAATATTGTAATGTGCAACTTGTGCAAAGGTCAACGTCCCGTCTTGAATTTGGAGAGGTTGGCTATGACAGTAGCTAGACATATATCTATGTTTTTGATGCTACGTTAAGGGGTTAGTAACAGAGACAAAAGCTGTAACAGTGCCCCCCAACAATAATACCTCATGTACAATTCTCATCTCATTATATAGAGTAAAAATGTTTAGGGTCCCCTCAGACTCGGATGTGATTGCAACCTCTGCACTGCCTATTGTTACGCCCTAAGCTTGTCCTCGCAGGAGACACTTAGCTAATTGTCAGGATAGGGGATAACTATAAGACCATTGGGGACCTATTGTGAAAACAAGGCCCCCATACCCTGCAGGGCCCCCCAAATGAACAGACAAATGGATTGTCATCAGGTTCAGCATGGACACTGGCGCAGCGGTGCTCCATTCATCTCTATGAGACTGCTGGAGATAGCCAAGTACAGCGCTCGATTATTGTCCACATGGATTTTTCTGTAACTCCAGCCTCCGGATGGCAATATACCTTTAAAGGGAACCTGTCATCTCCAAAACACCCCGTGAACTAGAGTAAGCGTTGTATAGTGTAAGTGACGTTGAGTCCGGTTATGTAAGTTTTATCTTCATACTCACTTCCATTCTGACTCTGTGCTCCCACAAACCAGCAGTAAAATGCACTCACTGGACTCCAGTGCTCACTCACATAATGGAGACGACTCAAAGAAGAGTCCAGTGAGTGCATTTTACTGCTGGTTTGTGGGAGCACAGCGTCGGAATGGAAGTGAGTATGAAGATAAAACTTACATATTCGGATTCAGCATCACTTACACTATACATCTCTTACTCTAGTTCAGGGGGTGTTTCGGAGATGACAGGTTCCCTTTAAGTTTAAAAAAAAAAAGACACACATACACTTTTCCTCACAGAGAAAACATGGAGAACACAAGGGGAGATCCTCCTGTACAGAGACTGACAGACATGCTGAGGTGTTATGTATCATAAATATTTAAAGGGGTATTCCCAGCACAGACAATGGGGGCACTTCGCTAGGATATGCCCCCATTGTCTGATAGGTGCGTGTCCCACCTCTGGGACCTGCACCTACGGCGAGAACGGAGCGGGGAGAGTGGTGGCCAGAGGACTACGGGTCCCCAAGAACTCTCCCCATACAAAGGAATGGCGCGGCCACCTCTCCCATTCATTTCTATGGGGCCGATGGAAATAGCCAAGCCAGAGCTTGGCTATTTTCGGAGGCCCCATAGAAATGCATGGAGGGCAGCTGTGCAGTATGCCCTCCACCACTTTCCCAGTTCCGTTCTTGGTGTAGGTGCGGATCCCAGAGGTGTGGGGGGGGGGGTTCACCTGCAGCTATCAGACAATGGGGGCATATCCTAGTGATATATCCCCATTGTCTGTGATGGGAATACCCCTTTAAAGTGGGAATCTATCGAGCAATGCAATCCACAATTCTGACTTCATTTTGCATTTTACACCATTCTCTACAATTTTAAAAAATAAGTGGGAAACTGGATATAGTTAGCCTGGAGAGCTTATTTAAAGGAAGTCTGTCACCACAAATGTTCCTGTCCAGTCTTCTGATTCAAATAATTGTGTTTCCCTACATATCAGTTCCTCCATTGCTGAGAAATTAAGCCTTTTATGTTATGCAAATAATCAGTTTGGTGCAACAAATGCATCACTGTTGCACCTCATCACACCAATAACTCCCTTCCCTATTAAACTTAGCTCCACCACCTCCCAACTCTGAGTGACAGGGCCAGGCAATTGCAATGTAATCTCACCTGGTCCTGCATTCTAGCCTGTGCACTAGTAGTACAGCCCTGATGCTTGCTAGGGCTGCATAGTACTGATTTCAGCCCTGGTAAGCATCTGTGCTGTTCTGCACATGTGCCAATTCCTGAAGCAGTGACAACTATAACGATTATCACTAGAGAAGAATATCTAATAGATTTTTGACATATAAAAAAAATCTGACAGAAAAAAATAACTTACAAGTCTCTCTTGGGATTTGAACCCTGTACATGAAAGGCAGAACAAGTACTTGCAAGATATAGTTCTATCATGTTGAGAATAGTGGTCTTCTATTCTTAGAAACCTAATATATTTCTCTTTTTTCCGTCATGTATAACGGAACCAATTGGAACCTTTATTTGGCCCCATAGACATGTATTAGAATGGAGCAAAACGGAAGGCTTCCGTTTTGCTTTCCGTGCTAAAATCCCGTTATATTCCTTTATGAGGCCTCATGCACACGTTCCGTCTGTACCCGTTCCGTTTTTACGGTCCGTTTTTTTCAATCCGTTTTTTATCCATTTTTCATCCGTTAAAGCGGACTGCCATCCGTTTAAACGGATCCGTTTTTCATCCGTTTTCCATCCGTTTAAACGGATCCTTTTTTTTAAATTTAGGTTGGTTCTGACTGGTTCTGTGTCTCCAAGCAACCTATCCGTGAAAACGGATGGAAAACGGATACATACCCGTTTCCATCCGTTTTCACGGACGCTCCTATAGAGTTCAATGGAGCCATCCGTCACGTTTAAACGGATGAAAATGGGACATGCACCAGTGAAAAAGGATCTGAAAAACGGAACGGACAGGCATCCGTGAAAAAACGGATGCCTGTCCGTCGCCCATACAAGTGAATGGGTCCGTTTTTTCTATCCTTTTTTCAGGATCCTGAAAAAAGGATAGAAAGCGGAATGTGTGCATGAGGCCTAACTCTGTTATAACGTAAACTATAATGGAATTCCCTAACGCTAATGTGAACCCGCCCTTACTGGTTTCAATATGTACAATACGTGTCTGTGAAGAAACCAGTAATAATGTATTAGCTTTGTAAACATAGAAAACCAAAATTCTCAACATGGTCAGTCTATAGCCTAGAGGTAAGTGTTCTGCCTTACATATAGAGGGTCTTAAACTCAAATCCCAAAGGATTTTTTTCTCCCTCATTTAAAGTGTAACTGCCATTTCACTACCAAAAATGAAATTCCTTGCATGTGTGATGCTGAAGGGCAGATACTCATGAATCTGTATTTTTCAGTTTTATTTTTGTTGTATTTTTACCTTTCTGATGTCTGTACTCAGCCCTCAGCAACCCTATTTCTTTGTGTCTCTATTTCTGCATCTTCCTAAGATGGCCTCTGCTGAACTTTCTGTGGTGATCTTTGCTCTGTCCTTGAGGCCATCCTTTATTTCCCTCACTTCCCATAAGCCTTTGTTCACATGAACTAGCAGGACCAATCATAATGCAGATAACCTCTCCCACTATCCCAATGCAGTGTGTATCCTCTCACATACAGCTAACCAGAGACAAGCCCTGCATTACATTAAATCAGTAAGCATTTGTTTTAGCCTCTTAATAGTCTCATGTCCCTCATTCTCTTTCACACTGACAGGAAGGAGGAAGGGGGCTGCTTTAACTGCTCATATCTCTGGTTTGGTATCAGCTAGAAATATGGGCTTTGTATTGTCTAAAAGCTGACATTCCAAAAATGACATAAATCAGTTCAGTAAAGGGTAAGATATCACTCATAGAAATCGGGATGCTGTGAATGAAGCTGAAAGTTAAAGTATAAGCAGATTTTACTCACAATTAGTCCCGACTCGATTTCTAACAGTGATTTCTAGCTGTCATTCTGGACCAGCCTGGATTGTCAGCTTTCAAACAAGGCCAGTTGCATGTTTCTAGCTGGTACTATTCAGGAGATATCAGCATGTAAAGCAGCCCTCTCTCCTCCACTTTCTGCCTCAGCCCAGCCCCAGGCACTCAGGGCTGAGCTCCTCCCCCCAGTGCTGATCTGTCTCTTGTTTAGAGACCACCTGCACTTGGCAACACTCTGAAATGAGAGCATCTGATTAGGAAAGTAGCATGCATTTGTGGGAGTTATTAGTTATTAGTTATTTTAAGTAAAACTGAAAATGATTACATTTTAAAGAGGCTCTGTCACTACCTCCTAACCTATGTATTAAAATACATAGGTGGGTAGTGGCCTCACAATGAATTCAAATCATACCTGTAATTCTCTTGTAGATACAGCGGTTGATGTGTAATTTGAAGTTTAAAAAGTACATGAGACTTAGGAGCACCGGAGGGCGGACTTTTCCCTTCTGAGCACCTAGGCACGCCCTCCAGTCTTTAGAAACCCCCCTATCCTTTATTATTGACAGCGCTAGACCGTTCGGCGCATCTGAACGATGTCCCAGGCATGCGCAGTAGCGCTTGCAGTGCCGAACACTGCGAGCGCTTGGATTCAACTGCGCACACGCCGTCACTTCTCCGAGCTCGCTCCTGGCTCCTCTCAGCTGATAAGAAGCGCGCGCCGTCACTTCCGGGTTCGGCGAAGTGACTGCGCGTGCGCAGTTGAATCCAAGCGCTTGCAGTGTTCGGCACTGCAAGCGCTACTGCGCATGCCTGGGATATTGTTCAGATGCACCGAACAGTCTAGCTCTGTCAATCATAAAGGATAGGGGAGTTTCTAAACACTGGAGGGCGTGCCTAGGACCCGGGAGGGCGGTGACGATACGGTGCTCAGAAGGGAAAAGCCTGCCCTCCGGTGCTCCGAAGGCTCATTTGCATACTTTTTAAACTTCAAATTACACATCAACCGCTGCATCTAAAAGGGAATTACAGGTATGATTTGAATTCATTGTGAGGCCACTACCCACCTATGTATTTTAATACATAGGTTAGGAGGTAGTGACAGAGCCTCTTTAAGGGCTCATGCACACAAACGTGTGCGGTCAGTGCCCGTGCTGTGTACCGCATTCACTTGAATGGGGTCCGCGATCCGCATCCCACAGTCCGCACCGCAAAAAAGTAGTAGTAGTAAAGTGGTGTTCCGATCCGTGCCTCCGCTCCGCATCTACAGGATTGCAGACCCATTCAAGTGAATTTGTCCGCGATCCATGATGCAGGGCGTACATGGCCGGTGCCAGTGTATTGTGGACCCGTAGTATGCGAGCCGCAATACAGCCGGGCAACGGCCGCGTGCATGAGCCCTGAGGCAAAAAAGCACTTATACAGCAGGGTGTACTATACCATTAGGGTATACAAAATGAAATGGCAGTTACACTTTGACATATAATAAAAGAAATTAAAATCTTGTGTGTAGGGCAGTAATGCTATACATGCTAGGCTGTAGGTATTGTATATGATATCATGGTGTGACACATCTCCTGGATCAATTTTGCTTCTTTCCTGATACTCAAACATAATACTCCCTATATCTAGTTAAAGAGGCTCTGTCACCAGGTTTTAACCTATGTATTTTAATACATAGGTTAAAACCCCTTAACTTGTACATTTCTCACATACCTTTATTGCAGAGTATAGCGAAGGGGGTTCAGCGAAGTGACGGCGCGTGCGCACAAGGATGGAAGCGCTTGCAGTGTTCGGCACTGCAAGCGCTATTGCGCACGCGCCAGCGCAATCGGACTGCGCAGGCGCGGGATTTCAGCGCTAGGCCAAACGGTCTAGCGCTGTCAGTCACTTTACAGAGGGGCGTGGACTTCGGCATGGGGGAGAGCCTCGGGCCCGGGGGGGGGCGGTGAAGAAGCGGTGCTCAGGAGGAAAGAGCCCACCCCCCGGTGCTCCGAAGGCTCATTAGCATAATGTTTTAACTTCGTTTTTCAGCACAACCGCTGCGCTATACTCTGCAATAAAGGTATGTGAGAAATGTACAAGTTAAGGGGTTTTAACCTATGTATTAAAATACATAGGTTAAAACCTGGTGACAGAGCCTCTTTAAAGATCTGTTTCTCAATGTAAAGGAAAAGTTTGAGCCAGAGCAGAGAGTCACACATATGAGAAGCATGATTGCATCTGCTGCTTCCGCGATCGCCATGCTTGATGTCTAGCCTTGTCGGACAAAGGGAGGGGGAGTGTGCAGAGCACAGGGATGTTACAAAAGCAGTGCTCCAAGGTCTCAGTCTGTCATTAGCATATGCATAAAACACTGATATCTCTACAGTACAGCCGTTTAACACACAGACAAAAGAAAGGTATCCGTTTAATCAGCATGATCAACCCTACCAGGAATTATGCCTGGTTTAATAAGGTTTCTCATTCTGACAGGGGCTCTTTAAAGTCACCATCCTAGCACAGAATGGTGACTACTACATCTGTAGTTCTGACTTAAATTTACCATAGCACTAGCTAAGGCTACTTTCACACTAGCGTTTTTAATTTCCGGTATTGAGTTCCATCATAGGGGCTCAATACCGGAAAAAAACGCTTCAGTTTTGTCCCCATTCATTGTCAATGGGGACAAAACTGAACTGAAGACAACGGAGGCTCCTGAAAGCATTCCGTTCCGTCTTCAGTCCGGAGAACAAACCGCAGCATGCTGCGGTTTTCTCTCCGGTCCAGGCATCCGCACCAAGACGGATCCGGAATGACCCCCAATGCAAGTCAATCCAGATCCGGCTACACATATACAGAAATATATACAGACATACATACATTCTCACACATACACACAAACACATACATACTCACATACTCCTAGCAGGGACGCCGACAGCATGTCTTCACACGCCTCCTGCGC
The DNA here is from genome assembly GCA_900303285.1 of Rhinella marina. NCBI lineage: Eukaryota > Metazoa > Chordata > Amphibia > Anura > Bufonidae > Rhinella > Rhinella marina. Next base: position 184,658 of record ONZH01016152.1, on the reverse strand, counting down.
GCAGCTATGACGTTTCCCCACTGCGCCCAGAAGAGGGTGCTATGGGGAATCGTCATCACTGCGCACAGGAGGCGCGTGAAGACGTGCTGCCGGCGTCCCTGGCTGGAGTATGTAAGTATGTATGTGTTTGTGTGTATGTGTGTGTATGTATGTATGTTCTCTGTGTCTGTGTCAACATGTGTGGGGCCGGAGCGCTGCACACATGTATCAGCGGCAGTACGGATCCGTCGGCACCCTTTAGGTGCCGGATCCGTGCTGCCGCTAGTGTGAAAGAGGCCTAAACCAAATGTACAACATTGAAAAAAAAGTCAATCATCTGCCAGCAGTGAGAGCAGCATACGTACCAAGCATCAAACTCACCTCTGCATGGTAGTTTCCAGCCTAACTTTTCTAAAACTGCAAACAGTGGGTCTATCACTACTATCACAGAGGGAAGCATAAGTGAGCTGATAGGTTCTCATAGCCATTATTCTCCCCTGTGTTGCGCAGAGTTCTGAAGATATCATAGACTTGCACTCCGGCATAACATAATAACTTTAATTTCTTTCTTGCATCGCCAGTAATGTTCAGAATATACAAATACTTCTCAAAGCATTTCAACCATGTATCCAGGCTCGGACTGGCCCACAGGGGAACAGGTGAATCCCCCGGTGGGCCCCTGAGCTAGGTAGGCCTCTAGTCCCCCACCTCCTGCACAAGTGACGGATGGCACAGTAGACTGACCTATAAATAGGCTGCCTAAGATGCTATGCAGTACATTGCCTATGTCCATATAAAAGACTGGATAGTGTGGGCAGGTAGCATATGCATGTGGGCCCCCAGAGTGAGCTTTACAGTGGGCCCCCAGAGGGAATTTACTGGTGGGCCCTAGACACCCCAGTCCGACCCTGCATGTATCCCCATATGCCCCAAATTTGCTAGGGACTGGTGCACATTAAAAAAAGGAAATGAGGGTAAAAAGGCCAATGAAGGTAAATTGGTAGGTGTTAGAATTGCAGTCATTTCAGGGGCGTAGCTATAGGGGGTTCAGAGGTAGCAGTCGCTACCGGGCCCAGGAGCCTGAGGGGGCCCAAAGACCCTTGTGCCATATAAGAAGACACTGGTATTATAGAAAGTGTATGCAGGTCAAGTTACACCTCTGGCTGGAGGGAAGGGGTTAGGTCAAGAATTTGGCATGGTGGGTAGGGTTGGGGCTGCCGTTTCAATTTTTGGCTCAGGCAGCACGAAGGCTATATGCTTTCCTGCCTCTGGCTACAAAGCTCTGAGGGAAGGGGAGGCCAAGCTCAACTCTTGCACCAGGGCCCATGAGCCTCCAGTTACTTAGTCCTTTTACTTAGAGGCCACGACCGCCTCTCCACAAGCAAATGGATGAGGTGACTATGTATTTTTTGTTTTTTTTACCACCATTTCAGTAAAAAATTGATTTATTACCACAAAGTGCAAGGAAATTTGGCTTCGTGATTGATCAAATGTTTCTTGAAATTCGGATTAAAGTCCACTTCGTTAACTTCAATTCACTGAACATTAGGAATAATCATTATAGTTATTACTGTACCGTGTAACGTGTAGAAGTGACCACATATTTTATACTGAAGGTATTGTATACAAGATAGGGACACCTTAAATTTAATATAATATGTCACACCTCCTTGGCTACTGAAAAAAAACAAATATAGACAAATAATGGAGCACTGCAAATGGGATACCTGCACCAGCCTCCTCCTGAAAAGTGATATAGTCATGGTCTATTTAACACTCTATGAAGTGGATACCAGTCCAATAGGCCTTAGTGCAATTTCTAATCCTTAACTGGCAAAGTTCCTACAATCTCTCTGTTAAGGCCTAAGTAAGCAGGGCCTTAACACTGAGAGAACAGCTATTTACAAACTGGGAGAAGCTCTTTTTGGTCATCCATTCACTGCGGTAAGTGACCACTGATAATAAAAATTCCTCAAAGTCTCCTTTGGCCTTTGCATATTATTTTTTGAGGCATCCATCACACAACCATCTGCCAACTATCCTAGCTGAGGATCTCCATTTTGTTCATTCTGTACCAAAAGTAGTGTTGTGCGAAGTGCACTTCAGATCGTAGATCCGAAGTCTCTTCTTTCATAACTTCGTTTGAAAGCTGTACGGAGACCTGTCATCGTACAGCATTCAAATGTATGGGCTTTGCAGGGGTTAAATTCGTTAAATTCATTAACAACTTCGTCATTCGATTATTCAGCTTGAAAACCATCTTAAAACTGCAATCCAAAGTTGCCTTCAGTACCGAGGTATCAGTTGGTTTTGAAGCCAACTTTGGATCCCAGTTTTAAAATGGTTTTCAAGTTGAATAATCAAAGTCCAAAGTTATTCAACAAAGTCTTGCAAGACTTCAGGTCTCCATACAGCATTCAAATGACATTTGAACTAAGCAACTTCGGATCTATGACCCAAAGCGCTCAATACTAACCAAAAGCAATGACTATTTTAGGAAATAGCTGTGGAAAAAGTAACGCAGCTGCTTAGAGAAAAAGTATGGTTTCCAGGACTTCACAACAAAGTGGAGGCACTGGTAATTTCCCTTCTTTTATTAGTCGATGTTCAATCTTTTGCAGCATATCTTGGCTTTACACAAATAAAAATCAATTCCTAATGGCCTCAGGTCAACAGCATGCTGGAGTGGTTTATGTAATCTATCAACTAAACAGTTAAGTCAGTCACCATGAAACACAAGAATTGTATAAATTCCTTAGACTACATAGGTACATCCACATGGGATGTAAAAAGCCGCTGAAAATTTGCTGCAGACTTTGGATTTTGCCACAAACCCATCCACCAACCCAAAATCTCCATTAATTATATGGTTTATGGCTGTGGATATGGCTATGGATTTGCAGCATACGGTATTTCACCTTCTCTGTTGCAAAGAGTGAAATTTGATATGGAAATCAGCAGCATAAATTGACATGCTGATTTAAAATTTAAAGTGTAAATATTTTTCCTAGCATGAGGGTGAAATGTCTAAAAATCTCCTTAACTTTGTTGGTGCTGTTAAATGCTGCAGATTTGTACACAAATATGCAGTGGCAAATCTGCAGTGTTTATGGCACGTGTAAATTCTACTGGCATATCGGCGGCTAATGTAATTATCAGTAGGCCTTTGTATATCAATCTCCAGCCCTGCTTGTTTTCAGTGATTTCATCTCCATCGAAAGAAGGGAGAAATATAAAGATGAGGGCAGTCATCACTGCAAGCTACTGGAAGTAAGTATCTTGTTAAACGTCTGAGACCTAGTCACATATTATCTTAACCATACTATCCCCAACCATTCTAAGTCACATAAGTCAGAGGTACCAAAATGGCTCAACACCATGGTTGTCAGGTCTCAAAAATGTGCTACTTGTAAAGAAGCTTTTCAGATAAGACCCTGAAGTAGTCAACCTAGAAGACCTAGATAAAGATGGCCTCCTTCCACATAAAAATCTGTTCCTAAATACATCCAATGACTTTACATATATCAATAAGTATGTATGTAGATCAAAGGAGATGACAGACTGTACTGAGATAAGTAGTTTTTATGTCATTCCATATAAATTACTATTCCCAATTTCTCAGGATGGGATAGTTCATTAATAGAGGTTTCACATGAGGAGAAATGTTTTGTCAGTGCTTCCCCCATGGTAAAAAAATTGCAAATAACTAATACTAAAAACTACTATATATACTATATTTCCATGACTAAACAGCTAAATATACCTACCTGCCAGGTAGTTGAGGAAGTTCCAGCCTCCATAGGCATACAGGCCTTGAAAGAAAGCCTCAGCGGTCTGAGCTGCATTAGGGACTTCTGAATTAAATGCATCCTTAAATGGTTCTGAAGCCTTAGTATCACTTCCAAGCTCAATGATTCCACACACAACAATAAGAGTCAAGGACATCAGTTTAAGCACTGTGAATACATTCTGGACCCAGGTGGCCATCTTGATACTTTTTGAATTTATGACACCTAGAACCCACAGAATTCCAATAGCTAATATTTTTTTGAGGAGGTCAGGCGGTGGGCAGCCAGAGTAAAATGGCCGGCTCACATATTCGGCAAAGGTCAGAGCACGTGTTGCATTAGCCGCAGGCCTTATAAACAATGTTAAAGTCCAGATGGTAATGAAAGCCGGCAGAGATCCAAGTCCTCGCTTCACATGGTAGTATTCACCTCCAGCAAATGGTAATGCTGAGCCCAGCTCTGCATAACAGAGGGAGCACATTATACACACCACTCCACAGGCAGCCCATATGCATAATGACACCCCAACGTTGAGCTGAGCGTATTCCAAGACTCCTTTAGGAGAAACGAATATTCCAGCACCTATGATGCTGCCGACAAGAAAGCAAACACTGTCGAAAAAGCCCAAACGTCTCTTCAGACCAACTCTTCCGTCATCTTCTTGTACATTCTTTTGCTGTGAAGAAGTCTCCATTTTCAGCACGTTGACTCTAGACTTTGCTAATACCCTCAGTATTCACAGAAAAATCCAACTTACAGCGTTGAAGTTTGTTCATAAGACAGCATTCATGAAACGTCTTCACCTTAAACTGCTAAACGAATGAATTTTGAAACATTTTTATTATGTGTTCATAGGTTACCGGAATCCCATTCACTGGCAATAAAAGTCCACTAATTACCAGTAAATGAATAAAGAAATATTCCTCCAGCACTTACTGCGCTGATGAATGGCAGGAAAAGTCTAAGGAGCATTGGTATGCCTTAGACTTTTTCCAGGGAGTAAAATGGCCTGAACAAGCGTCTATGACTTTGTGGGCAGGAAACAACAATATACGCCCTGTAATCTGTTTGTGTGCTGAACTGAAGTCCCACCTGGCAAAGATGTTGACGATGAAGTTGCCACCAAACCCTTCAAGCCCACAGACAGATGTCCTGACATTTTCCTTTAGAATTTGCTAATATAATTCAGAATCAGTGGCGTAGCTATAGGGGGTCGCAGCGGTCGCAGTTGCGACCGGGCCCCTAAGCCAGGAGGGCCCCAAGGGCCCCCTTTGCCACTTGTAGGGCCGCACCGTCAATTAGGCAAGGTGCAGAGCGGCTCTGCGCACAGTTGGCGGGCAACGGCGGCGGCATGGCAGAGGGAGATGAGCGCTTCCATTGTGGAAGCGCTCATCTCCATAGTCATCTGTATCGCCGTCCTCAGGACGGTGGAACAGATGCCTGTGCTGTGGGTGTCACGCTCTGGTGTGGAGGGAATAGCCACACCGAGCGTACGAGGGACGGGAAAAGACCAAAACCAGGGAAACGGTCACCTCCTGCAGGGAACCCTGAGACTAGGCCCTGACTGACTACCAGTATGAACAAGCCTTTGTGGTAGGAGAGTTCATACACAGGAACCTAATAATAAATTCACCCTAAAGAACCCTGCAGCTAGTGACACATAAAAGAGTCAACCCGTTCCTCCAAGAGTAAGGACGAACAGGAGACTCCAGAAGGAAAACCACAAAAGGGAAAATGTCACTTATCTTAAAGCAGATATCGCAGCAACCGGATCTCAGCCAAGATCCACACCACACACTACAAAGTAGGCAGAAAGTATAAACCGCAGTGAATCCTGGGAGATGAAGGAATAAATAGAGGAGAGATAATTACCACAGCCGCAACAGCTGAGGGGAAGAGGTGTGGTAAACAGCAACCAAACCAAGGGAAAAGCATGTCAAATTATGTCACTTTTGAAAGCCGCGAAGAATGTCTGATACCAGACGCAAGCCCACTCGTGACAGCGGGGCAGGGGAGGGAGAGGCGTCTCCCCTGCCCGTTCCTCTGATAGGCTACAGGCACAAGGCCTGCAGCCTATCACAGGCCGGCTCAGGCGGCGCGATGATGTCATCGCGCCGCCTGAGCCGTACAGTGCGGGACACAGGCCGGAAGAGGCCTGCATTGCATCGCTGCCAGCTCAATGGAGGTAAGTATAAGTGTTTATTTTTTTATTGAAGTTTCTATTTTAGAATGCAATGTTTTTCTCACTTAAACCAAAAAGGTCTATTTTGGTCTCATCCATCCACAACACATTGTTCTAGTAGTCTTCTTGCTTGTCCAAATGATCCAGCAAACTGCAGATGGGCAATAATGTTTTATTTGGAGAGCACCAGCTTTCTCGTTTCCTGCCATGCACACCATTGTTGTTCCGTCACAGTATCCTCCTGATGGTGGACTCATGAACATTACCGTTAGCTAATATGAGAAAAGCTTTTAGTTGCCTAGGCTAACTTGGGTTTCTTTTTGATCTTGTGGACTATTACATATCTTGATCTTGGTGGGATTTTTGTTGGTCTTAAATTGAGGGGTGTTTTTTGAAGTGTTTATGCCACTATTGTGCTGTAAAAAGTTGCATATTATGGCACACATCTTATTTCCACAAAAGAATTTTTGAGCTTCTCAACGATTTTCTAAAGTGGTTAGTAAAAGGGGCAGGGCTTCACGCTGCCCTACAAATTTACTATAACTCATAACGGGAACTAGTGTAAATTATAGCTGAAGTCTACGCCAGCCCCTAAGCATAGACTTCAGTTTCTACCGCACTCACTCCAGTGCAAGGAGATGAAGATTGCCATATAGGAATACCGGTCTTGATAAATGTCTGTCAGTCTGTCTGACCATGGATTGGTGGGGTGCAAACTTTTTAGAGATTGTTTTGTAAACTTTTCTAGTCTTATGAGCATCAACAATTCTTTTTTAGAGGTCCTCAGAAATCTCCTTTGTTTGTACCATGATACACTTAAAAAAACATGTGTTCTGAAAATCAGACTTTGTTAGATCCCTGTTCTTTAAATAAAACAGGTCACCCACTCACACCTGATATCACACTGATTGAAAACACTTGAGTCTAATTTCACCTTCAAATTACCTGTTAATCCTAAAAATTCACATATTTTTGCCACTCACACTTATGTGATATTGGTTTATTAAAAATGGATAGTACTTGCCAATTGTTTCATCAGACGATCCCTCACACAGCAATACGCTCAAGCTTTCTTCCACCACAGTTACCGCCTCTGAGGAAAGTCCTGTTGGATATTTTGTGGTGTATGCTTATTCTATGAACTTGAAGTGGATTGTTCTGCATATATTACATTTTGTATTCTTGATTAAATAAAATTTGAGCATCACTACAGAGAGCCTCAATATTCCTTCCTTTTTATTTTACCATCCACACGTAGCCATGACCTGGTTTGTCGTTTCGCTAAATCTGTTTCCCACAGTAGTGTATTACAGCTATTTTACCAAAAATATTATTGTAAGCCTCAGATTCTGCAGCGTCAAGGAATACATTGAATCTAAACCATAGCCTACAACCATACAAAACCATCTGTTCGAAGTAACCCTAATTTTCCACTACAGTCATGAGAGATGTTAAATGTTACTGACTCCTACACCATACATTGGCCATTTCACACCCTACACTCCATGCTTTGCACCCATACAAACCTTAACACCAAATGCACCCCAAACTACCTTCAGACATGAGTGAAAACACCATCAAGTGCCCTGTGGGAAGAAAGGGTGCACCCTCCTTTCACTGCATTGGTCCTAGAGAGAAACGGTGAGCGGAAAGCCACTGCAGCCCAGGCCAAGACTACTCCCATCCTCCACTCCTGCTCCTCAGGGAATTGCTACATTTGTTTGATTTGGTTTTCTTTATCTAAGGAAACTACAATGAAACATATTGATCAACCACTCAATGCAGAAGGTGGACCAGAATTTCAGCCACAGGAGAAACAGCAGGGGGCGCTACCAGCAAAGAAAATGCAATATTTTAGACAATATTTTCAATAATACTTAATTTGAAATGCTCTATTCATTACATAATAACCCTCTTTGTGAGATAACGTCTTCTTACCTTACCTCGGGGTGCCATCTCTTTTTTTTGTCAGGCTTCAGTATCAGATCTGTAACGTTCTAACTGAATTTTAGGAAACGTTGTTTATAACCCAAGTATTTATCTGAACAGCATGATGTCTATTAGTTGAATGAAGTCAGCTGCACATTACCTTTCCGGTTTCGTCCTGTCTAAATTACTTTTCTAGTGCCATCCCTTTTCACTGTCTAACATAATATTGCGCTCCTCGTAACACTCAGGATGATGAGTGCGCTGCGTTTTATAAAATATTGGCAACTAATAGAACATTAACTGTGAAATAATGTGATTAGAGGCAATTAGAAGCAAGAGGCAAACATTAGACTAGCTTCATCTGGACGTACATCAACATAATCTCAATTACAATTCAAGCCTATGAAAGACTAATGAATTGCGTGCGTCTATCACAGCGGAATAATCACAATGCTGCTAGCTCTGCTGACGATCGTTAAAGGGCTATAACATACTCAGTTAGCCTTACCATCATTATGGGAGGAATACATCAAATACAGGGACAGTTATTTTAAAGGGGTTTTTGGGGCATTAAATATTGATGAACAATTGATGACCTATGAATCTCAGGACCATTCAAGTCATTGGAAGGATTCTCTAAATACTCAGAGAGAGGGACTTCCACTCATCTATAGGTTTAACCTGTAGGAACCCCTATTTTTGTAACGTATTACAGTGGTCCCTCATGTTACAATATTAATTGGTTCCAGGATGACCACTGAATGTTCAAACCATTGTAAGTTGAATAATCGGTTCCAAAGCCCCAAAGTGTCATCCAAGATAAGAGAAAATGAAGATTTAAGAAAAATAAGCAGATAACTAAGACAGATAAAAGAATTCCTTACATATAATAGTCAGGGATAGCTGACTAGCAACTAAGGCCTCTTTCACACTAGCGGTAGCACAGATCCGGCACCTAAAGGGTGCCGACGGGTCCGTGCTGCCGCTGATACATGTGAGGAGCCGGAGCAGCGGTCCGGCCCCACACATGTTGACACAGACATTGGGACAAGACACAGACAAACATAGATACATACACACACATACACATACATACTTACATACTCCAGCCAGGGACTCCGGCAGCACGTCTTCACGCGCCTCCTGCGCACAGTGATGACGATTCCCCACAGCGCCCTCTGCTGGGCGCAGTGGGCAAACGTCATAGCTGCGTGCAGGAGGCACGTGAAGACATGCTGCTGGCGTCCCTGCCTGGAGTATGTGAGTATGTATGTGTTTGTGTGTATGTGTGAGTATGTATGTATGTCTGTATGTATTTCTGTATATGTGTAGCCGGATCCAGAATGACCCCCTATTGCAAGTCAATGGAGGACAGATCCGGATTATTGGTGTGTCACACCAAACGGATCCGTCCCCATTGACTTGCATTGGGGGTCATTCCGGATCCGTCTTGGTGCGGATGCCAGGACCGGAGAGAAAACCACAGCATGATGCGGTTTATTCTCCGGTCTGAAGACGGAACGGAATGTTTCTAGGAGCATTCCGTTGTCTTCAGTTCAGTTTTGTCCCCATTGACAATGAATGGGGACAAAACTGAAGCGTTTTTTTCCGGTATTGACCCCCTATGACGGAACTCAATACCGGAATTTAAAAACGCTAGTGTGAAAGTAGCCTAATCCAGCTATTTTACCAGAGAAGTGGCCTTGATTGGTTGGATCTGAGTCTTTAACATTGTATGTTGCGTTTAGTTTCGACTTATGATGGGTCAGAAAAAAACATTCATTGTATGTTAAAAATATTGTATCCTGAGGCCATTGTATCTTGAGGGATCACTGTACCCTGCTGGCTCCAAGACTTAAAGGAAATGTGTCACCAAAAAATGTATCTGCCAGTTAAAACAATATAGCAGCACATATCCTGTTTTTCTAATCTGATTTAATTTTCTGATTACAGATTTTTTTTTAAATTCTATTTCCTGAACATGATTACGGGGGCGGCCATCTTTCCTGAGCTGTTCTTAACAGCAGTTACACAGCATTAAGAAAAAATGCTTCACGGCAGCCCCATGGGCCATAGACACAATGGACTTCTATGGGAGAGTTTTCTGGGCATGCTCTGAGACCTGTGCAGAGGTCATTGTACAAGGAAAGAATAGATAAGCTTTGAAAATCACGTATTGTGAATGGTGGATCCTGTCTTATCTATTCACTGAGGTGATATCATTAGAGGCAAATAAGCAGGTAACTGCAGTAAAGTGATCTGTACAGACCAAGAAGTGACTCCTATTATTAGGCTTTGTGGCCAGTACGAAAAATGCTGGATTTAATGTTTTTTGTTTTAATATACTATAGATAGTGACATTGAGAATTAAAAACAATATCACATTAAACATAAAAAATGTGATTTAAATAATACGTTGTTTTCTAATGACACATTCCTTTTAAGTGGGTTGTTTACATTAGAAAACCCATTTTCACTTATCATTGTAAGGAAATCTGAGTTAATACCATAAAGGTGGATCCTTCTGTTCAGGATCATCATCTCTTGGCCAAAGAAGAGAGAAGACACAATGTCCCTGATTTATCATGCCTTCACTCCAGAATTCTGGCTTCACAAAGTTGCAGAATAGGGATTTTGCAGGTTTTTAGCCTCACAAAAAATGTTGTGACTTTTTGCATTTTTACACCACTCACTCCAGATTCAAAAGTGGCCATGGTTAGCAATGTTACTGAGTTTCACTACAGTTTTATCACTGAGACCTTTCTAAAAAGTTGCAATCTCACTCCAGTAGGAGGTTGGAGTAGGAAAACTGGAGTAGCTATTCTAGACAAAACTGTTAGGTTGACATAAAATACACCAACACCGACTCAAACAAAACTGACTTCAAATATTCCCCTTATGATAAACTCTCCCCAAGTAGCATCTCTTGCTCTGGCGGACATGTCCTGCTCTTCGCTACACAGACAACCAACCCATTGACTGACTGCTGGATAATTGAACACTGACTTCCAGGTTGATGAATAACAACTGACGAATAGCTTATAGTCCAAGAAACCTTTGGAGTGTTTATTCACACATTGAGATTATGTTTCAGTTTTTTTTTTTTTTAATCTTAGCAAAAATTTCTAAAGGAACGTAATGTGATAAAACCCTAACAAGTAGATATTTTACAGAGCAGTGGGTCAAGTTGTTTAATCAGTATTTCTCTGGCTAACACTGGTGAAATCGAGGCACAAAACGTAGTGAGGAAAGTGGTTGTCAGTAGTGCTGGGAGCAGAGTAAGGAGTAAAATTGCGGAATAGGTGCGGGCCCGTTCACTCCTATGGCTGGCTCGTGATCCTTCCGTGCCACGGCTCCGTGCCGCGGCTCCACAAGAAATTATAGAACATGTCCTAATATATATTAGTGTTGATGGAATCGAATTTCAGGGAAAATTTGATTTGTTGCGAATCCGAAATTCCTTGTGCTTCATGGTAGCTAAACAATTTTCCCTGAAATTGTGCAAAAAACAAAAAAAATCATACTTACCTGATCCATTTGCTTGCACGGGGTGGACACCGCCATCTTGATTGACGATCTTGCACAAAATCCCATGCACAGTGACGTATGACATCCCCACTGTGACCGATGCGATGATGTCACCACGGGACGTGCAAGATCTTTAATCAAGATGCCGGTGGCTGGCCCGTCACGAGTAAATGGATGAGGTAAGTATGATGTAATTTATTTATTTTTTTAATTTTACACTGTAATATTGCATCAGCTATGAATGTAGCATCTGAGGGGTACAATGATGGGGGCAGCGCAATCGCGAGGAATTCCTCACAAAGCAAATGTTTTTGTAAAAGTCGTCAAAGCAGGCAAATTGAATTTTTGAATACTTTGCTCAACAAATATATACATATATTATTTAATGTATTTTCGAATGCATGTATTATTTAATGTATGAATTAAAGGGAGTCTTTCACCTGTTTTTCACCTATATAACTAACAGCACTGCCCCACAGAAGATTGCATACACATCACAGACATACCTGTGTGCACTGTGTGTCTGTATTACATGTCCAGGAAAAGCACTTTTATTCTGCAGGAAAGAAGCTCCCAAGTGCCCAGCTGAAAGTGAAAGTAAAAACCGCTTTCTCTCCCAACACGATTTCTAACAGCTATATCTTCTGATATACTGGATATAATGCTGTGATTTTGGTACCATTTGAAAGCTTGGAATGTCAGCTTTTAAAGAAGGAGAAGAACCATTTTTTCTACCTGCTACCAATCCCAAGATATGAGCAGCTAAAGCAGCCCTCCCCTCTTCAGTCTGGTTTGCTTTGGGCACTTGCAGAAGCAGAGCTGGGCACTTGGGAGCTGTTTTCCTGCAGAATAAGGTCCCATTCACACGACCGTGTGAACGGGTCCGCACCTATTCCGCAAATTTGTGGAATAGGGGCAGGCCCGTTCACCTCTACGGGTGGCACGCTATCTTGCTGAGCTGCGGCTCCGTGCCACGGCTCAGCAAGAAAAGATAGAACATGTCCTATACTTGTCCGTACGCACGGACAACTATAGGCATTTTCAATGGGGCCGCCCGGCTTGTGTTCCGAGCGCTGCGGAACACGCACCGGGCGGCCCACGGACCCGCAAAAATACGGCCGTCTGAACGGGGCCTAAAAGTGCTTTTCCTGGACATGTAATACAGACACAAAGTGCACACAGGTATGTCTGGGATGTGTATGCAATCTTCTATGGGGCACTGCTGTTAGTTATATTGGTGAAAAACAGCTGAAAGACTCCCTTTAATGATTGAATTATGTAAAGTATGTGTTATCTCATATATGTATTATTTAACACATGTATTACCTTACATGTATTATTTAATATATTATTTAAAATACAAAAAAAGAGAGGGCTCCAGCTTCCCAGTAAAAAACAATGGCCCTTATTTTGTCAAGCAGTAAAAACTCCCACAAATAAATACACTCTCATCTACGTGTTTCGGATCGAATAATCAAGAACCTTACTCATGAGTAAGGATCTTGACAATTTGATTGTTTTTTACTGGGAAGCTGGAGCCCTCTCTTTTTTTTTGGATTTACAAGACAGCCGTGTTCCAGGCATCTCCATGCATCCCACCCAGTCAGCAGGTGAGCACTGTTTCATTAAATTTGGATTATCTAATATATGTATTATTTAATCCCTGTAGTACCTTACATGTACTATTTAATTTATTATCTAATATATGTATTATTTAACACATGTATTACGTTAGATATATTATTTAATATATTATCTAATATATGTATTATTTAGCGCATTCATTATCTAATGTTGTTTTTGAAAATACCTTGAATTAATATTGGGGAGTAAAGTTCAATATAGACATCAGAGAAGTGAAAAGCTGACTTGTTTCTACAGCAACATTGCCTTATTTCGTACTGCCAGCATTATAGTCCACAGCTGCATTGACAACTATGCAGGATTGTGAATCTAGAGCAAAGCAAGATGGCATTGAAATCAGCACGATCAAAAAGGGCCACAAGGACTCGGCATACTAAGTAAAGGTTCTGATTAGAGTTGAGCGAATCCTAAAAGATTTGGGGGTTCGGAATTCAGCCCGAATCCCACCGCGGGATTCGTGGGTTCGGGCCGAATCACGAATCCCATTAAAGTCTATGGGAGACCCGAATATTTTTGCAGGGGCCAAAGGTTCTGCACAGTCAAGTTTGCCCCAACATGTGAAAACCTCAGAAAATGATGGAAACACCTTGGAAATGGATAGGAAACACCAGGGGCAGCATGTAGGGATGCCTCTGAGGCTCCCTAATTGCACCATTTTTTCTAAATCTGGCCAACAGTCTGGTGATGACCCCAAGGCAATTTTCAGGGACACGGTAATGGTGACCCACTTAAAAATGCTGCCTGACAACCTGGCGGTGAACCCCTGATTGTCTGTCTTTCAATAAGATTGCAGTGTAAAGCATGGTGGTGAGCCTCAGTAATAAGATTGCAGTGTAAAGCATGGCAGTGAGCCTCAGTATGACTTTTTAGATGGAGATTGCATGTGGTCACGTACTCCCTGGAACCCCACAGTCACCCCTTCTCTGATGTGCTACCCCAGAACATTCTCTGCCCCAATTCGCAAGACCTTTTGCAGTCTCAGTGTGCTGACAGTGGGGATTTACCAGTGTTGTCTGAGGAGGTGGTGGACAATGGCGAGACACAGGTGTCGGGGGGGTGAGTTAGTTGTATGGGAAGCAAGTTACAGTGGGGACTCCTTGGGGGGACTTTCTCATGATGGGACAGATTCAACTTGGGTGGATCAGGCACGGGAACAGACCTTTTTTTTTTTTATGTTTATTTAACTTTTATTTAGCACAAATAACCACTGAGATATTTATTCGTTCCCTTCGCTGCGCAGTCTGGCGTTGGGGTTCGTCACTTTGATGGCGAGCTGTGCCTCTCTCTCCACAATGGTCTTTCGGTTCTTTGAGGAGACGTTGTGGGCGATTTCTGCACAGAAGGACTTGCTGCTCATCAACAGAACCTCGAGCTCCTTGACATTGTGGACCAGGAATTTGCGGAACCCTGTGGGCAGCATGTGTTTGGTCTTCTTGTTGCTACCGTACCCAATGTTGGGCATCAGGACAGTGGCGTAACTACAACTAGCTGGGCCCCACAGCAAATCTTTGAACGGGGCCCCCACAGCAACTTCTTCACAACCCCCAACTTACATGCAACCCTGATTCTTGTGCCTAGTCAAGGTTGCGCTCTCTCAGACAAGGCCTGGCAGCTGCTCAGTCTGTTTCCTAGAGTGTCAGTGTATATAACGTTATTGTATAATACTGTTTAGGGGCCCCTGACAGTAAAATGTTTTAGTCTTCCTCCTGAAGGGGCCCCTTTTGGGTCTGGGCCCCAAAGCAGCCGCTTCCCCTGCTTCCCCTATAGTTACGCCCCTGCATCAGGATCTGCCCTTTGAACCTCCTGTGGGCTCTGTTGTCAATACCTCTGGGTTTACGCCAGTTACGCTTAATCTTTACATAACGGTCTGATTGGTGGGGGATGAACTTCTTCGTCCGCTTCTTGACGATCCTGGGCTTAATGAGGGGCCGGAGAGCCGCCATGAAACCGGTTTGGAGCGTCCGCCTTCTCCGCAGACAGCCCGAGGAAGAGAGCGGAACAGATCAATTTTAAGTGTGAGGCAACATCAGCACCACAACCGCTTGGGAGAGGCAGTGGGCATTGTGTTTAGAAAGGCTGATGGGCTTCCGTCAGCACTGTCTGTATAGAACCCCATGGCCTTTCCTAAAAAATTTGGTTACAAAGCCACATGACTCCTGAAAAATTGTTATTAGAAAGACGGATGACTTTCCAGAAAAATTGTTATTAGAAAGACAGGTGACTTTACTGAAAATTTGTTATTAGAAAGACGGATGACTTCCCAGAAAAATTATTAGAAAGACGGATGACTTTACTGAAAATTTGTTATTAGAAAGACGGATGACTTCCCAGAAAAATTGTTATTAGAAAGACGTATGACTTCCCAGAAAAATTGTTATTAGAAAGACGGATGACTTTACTGAAAATTTGTTATTAGAAAGACGGATGACTTCCCAGAAAAATTGTTATTAGAAAGACGGATGACTTTACTGAAAATTTGTTATTAGAAAGACGGATGACTTCCCAGAAAAATTGTTATTAGAAAGACGTATGACTTTACTGAAAATTTGTTATTAGAAAGACGGATGACTTCCCAGAAAAATTGTTATTAGAAAGACAGATGACTTTACTGAAAATTTGTTATTAGAAAGATGGATGATTTTACTAAAAATTTGTTATTAGAAAGACGTATGACTTCCCAGAAAAATTGTTATTAGAAAGACGGATGACTTCCCAGAAAAATTGTTATTAGAAAGACGGATGACTTCACAGAAAAATTGTTATTAGAAAGACGGATGACTTCCCAGAAAAATTGTTATTAAAAAGACGGATGACTTCCCAGAAAAATTTTTATTAGAAAGACGGATGACTTTACTGAAACATTTGTTATTAGAAAGACGGATGACTTCCCAGAAAAATTGTTATTAGAAAGACGGATGACTTCCCAGAAAAATTGTTATTAGAAAGACGTATGACTTCCCAGAAAAATTGTTATTAGAAAGACGGATGACTTTACTGAAAATTTGTTATTAGAAAGATGGATGACTTCCCAGAAAAATTGTTATTAGAAAGACGGATGACTTTACTGAAAATTTGTTATTAGAAAGACGGATGACTTCCCAGAAAAATTGTTATTAGAAAGACGATTGACTTTACTGAAAATTTGTTATTAGAAAGACGGATGACTTCCCAGAAAAATTGTTATTAGAAAGACGGATGACTTTACTGAAAATTTGTTATTAGAAAGACGGATGACTTTACTAAAAATTTGTTATTAGAAAGACGTATGACTTTCCTGAAAAATTGTTAGTAGAAAGACGGATGACTTTCCAGAAAAATTGTTGCATATGCAACTCAGATGAAGAGGAGGAGGAAAGCGAGCAATTTAGGAGGTAGCCTGAGGTGGGGATGAAAACTGGGGGGATATCCATGACCTGTTCATCTTGATGAACGTGAGGATGTCAGCGTTGTCGGTGGACAGGCACGTCCGTTTGTCCGTAATGATACCCCCGGCGGCACTAAAAACCCTTTCAGACAGTACACTTGCAGCTGGGCAGGCAAGCACCTCAAGAGCGTACTGCGCAAGTTCTGGCCACCTGTCCAGCTTGGCCAGCCAGTAATTATATGGCGTGGAGTTATCGGTCAGGACGTTGGTCTGGTCCGCGACATACTCCCTCACCATCTTGCAGTACTGTTCCGCCCTGCTCTGCCTGCCCTGTGGCTGTGTCGCAGTGTCTTGCTGGGGTTTAAGAAACTTGGCAAAAGCATGGAATAGTGTACCCCTGCCCTTGGCGCCTACACTGACTTTCCCCCTCCTCTACTCTCCAACTTCGGCCACTGCAGTCCACCCCCGGTTGCTCGACTGGTCTGGAAAGGCCTGTAGCAGTTTCTGAACCAGGGCCTTGTGGTAGAAAGTGACTCAGGTGCTCCTTTCCTCCACGGGTATTAGTTGGGCAAAGTTGTCCTTGGTGGACAGTATCCTCTTGACCCGGGGATCACCACAAAGACAGCCAAGCATAAATTGTGCCATGTGCCCTACTGTGCCAACACGCAAGCCTTCAACCTCCTCACTTAGCGGACTCTCCATCTCCTCCTCCCCCCCTTCCTCCGACCCCAATTCATCCTCCTCAGCCCATACCCGCTCAACAGGTAGCATGGAATCACCCCCTGATGCATGGTGTCCAAGAGTTTCTTCCTCCTCCTCAGCCGCCTCCTCCTCCTCAGTTCTGCGCTGCGAAACTGACAACAGGGTGCTCTCAATGTCACTGTCTTCCCCCACCTCCTGTGACACTGCTGAATCCTCAGATCTTAGGTTCCGCAAGGAGTTCTGGATGAGGCACAACAGAGGGATGGTGACACTGATGATGTGTGCATCACCACTAACCATCTCTGTTGCCTCCTCAAAGGGACCTAAGACCAGGCAGATGCCAGCCATCCACGTCCACTCCTCAGCATAGACATGAGGAAGCTGACTGGCCTGACTACCACCTTGGGGGATCAGCTGGCAGTCTACAACTGCCCTGCGTTGTTGGTACACCCTGGCTAGCATGTGTAACGTCGAATTCCAACGCGTGAACAGGGCCGCAGCAGCCGGTGAACAGGGAGTTGTAGCCGCCTTTGCACAGTCCTGAGGGTCGCGGCATCGGTGGTGGACTTGCGAAAATGGGCGCATATGCCCCCGCACCTTGGTGAGCAACTCACTCAACTGGGGGTATTTATTATATTTATTGTATTTATTATATTATTATAAAATTTATTATACGCACTTTGCGCATAACCACAGATCAATACGGTAACTATACGCTGTTAGGTATATGGCACGCTGATGAGATGTACCGTCTATGAAAGCTCACTCAGAATAAACGCACTATATAGAAAGATATTTTGCTGCAATTCTTTTCAGACCTGTCCAAAAAATGTATTATACGCACTTCGCGCAACTGAAACGCAAAACCACAGATCAATACGGTAACTATACGCTGTTAGGTATATGGCACCCTGATGAGATGTATCGTCTATGAAAGCTCAGTCATAATAAACGTACTATATAGAAATATATTTTGCTGCAATTCTTTTCAGACCTATCCCAAAAAAAAAATGCGCACTTTGCACAACTGAAACGCAAAACCACAGAGCAATGCACAACGCCAAACGAGGATTGGCCTCATCATCCTTAAAGTACTCCCAAACTAAGGAGTGGCGCATAGTACGGGCTGGAGCGTGACCTGTAGGAGCACTTGGTGAAGTAGTGACTCGGCCCAGGCTTCTCCCTCGTCGCTGCCCTCTGGCTCTCTCAACAGCTTGTGGAGCTGATGTCGCCTCACAGTCTGAACCACTGCCTCCAGTTGCCTCATCCACCCAAGTAGGATCTGTCCCCTCATCATCCCCCAGGTCTTCCTCAGACTCCACAGTGATGTCCCTGACAACTACCTCAACAACAGTGTCTCGTCGTCATCTTCCACCACCTCCTCAGACGCCACTGCTAACTCCCCACTCTCATAACCCGGAGACAGCAAAAGGTCCTGAGAATCAGGGCATAGCAGCTCGTCCACTGGCACATCAGGGAAGTGGTGGCTGAAGAGTTCCATGGATAAATTTTGTCCGTGGGACATACCCCTAGAGGGTTCTGGCTGGGGAGAAGGAGGGCGAGTTGGAGGACAGACACCCTGGCTCACAGAAGTGACTGGCTGGATGAGGGGGCAGACGAAACGTGGCTGGACGTGCTCTCTGCAATCCACTGAACCACCTCCTGTTGTTGTTTGGGGTCTGTCAGAGTTGTAGGACGCTTCCCTACCAACTTCTGGAATCGACCAGGCACCCTGACCTTACGTGTTTCCACTGTACCCACAGCAGCCGGGACTGAGTCACCACGCACACCACGGTCATCACCGCTGACCACAGCACCACCACGATTCCCACCTCTCCCTCCACGACCACCTCTTCCACCTCTCCCAGCTCTTCCCCCTCTCCCCCTGACTCTGGGGTTCTCCATGTGCACAGTAGCAGTATTATATTATTATAATTGTCAAGTATCAATACGGTATCTATACGCTGTTAGGTATATGGCACCCTGATGAGATGTAGCGTCTATGAGAGCTCAGTCAGAATAAAAACACTATATAGAAAGATATTTTGCTGCAATTCTTTTCAGACCTATCCAAAAAATGTATTATACGCACTTTGCACAACTTAAACGCAAAACCACAGAGCAATACGGTATCTATACGCTGTTAGGTATATGGCACCCTGATGAGATGTACCGTCTATGACAGCTGAGCTCACTCAGAATAAACGTACTATATAGAAAGATATTTTGCTGTAATTCTTTTCAGACCTATCCCAAAAAAAAAATATGCGCACTTTGCACAACTTAAACGCAAAACCACAGAGCAATACGGTATCTATACGCTGTTCGGAATATGGCACCCTGATGAGATGTATTCCGTATTCACAGCACCGTCTATGACAGCTGAGCTCACTCAGATTAAATGCACTATATAGTTAAATATGCTGGTGCAATTCTTTTCAGACCTATCCCAAAAAAAAAATATGCGCACTTTGCGCAACTTAAACGCAAAACCACAGAGCAATACGGTATCTATACGCTGTTAGCTATATGGCACCCTGATGAGATGTACCGTCTATGACAGCTGAGCTCACTCAGAATAAACGCACTATATAGAAAGTTATTTTGCTGTAATTCTTTTCAGACCTATCCCAAAAAAAAAATATGCGCACTTTGCACAACTTAAACGCAAAACCACAGAGCAATACGGTATATATACGCTGTTCGGTATATGGCACCCTGATGAGATGTATTCCGTATTCACAGCACCGTCTATGACAGCTGAGCTCACTCAGATTAAATGCACTATATAGTTAAATATGCTGGTGCAATTCTTTTTAGACCTATCCCAAAAAAAAAAATATGCGCACTTTGCGCAACTTAAACGCAAAACCACAGAGCAATACGGTATCTATACGCTGTTAGGTATATGGCACCCTGATGAGATGTACCGTCTATGACAGCTGAGCTCACTCAGAATAAACGCACTATATAAAAAGATATTTTGCTGTAATTCTTTTCAGACCTATCCTATCATGCACAGGAATATATCTGTTTAAGATATGTATAGTTTGTGCCTGTGTACCAGCTCTGCACACAAAGGCTGACAGCATACACTGTAGTTTCCTTCAGCGAATCAATTGCTTTTTAACAGACTGTTGTGGCTTTCTTTTCCTACACAGAATACAGGCTGATAGTATATACTGTTTTTCAGAGTAAAGATAGTCTTTAAAAAGACTTTTCTTGCTTCCTAACTCCTAAGTTCTAACTGCCTGCTGCACACACTACACGAGCTAACTCTCCTATGTCTTGTCTGGTCCCCTTCCCAATGCAGAATGAGGCTGCAGATCCTAGACTCCCTACCATAGGTCAATTTCGGTCACATGTCACTGCCAGCCAATCAGTGCTGGGGAGACATAGGGGCTGTTACATCACAGCAGGCGTTCCCACAGGCTTACCTTTGCTGCTGATTGGCTGAAAAAAACGGGCATTTCACGCGGGCAGTGACGCACGGATAGTCACAAGTCCGCGCTGCCTCGTGATGCCGAGCCGAAGCGGGCAATATTCGAGCGAATCCCAAATCTTGCCGCTTCGGCTCGCTCATCACTAGTTCTGATTAAAAAATCAAAAGAATATATGGGGCCGAAAATGTATGTTTTGCAGGGCCTAACCGAATAATATTCAGGGGCATTACTATGGTTCAAAACAGCTGGGCCCCAATACATATACCATATATAATGAACCCCCCCATAACCGCACGTCCTAGTACTAAAGACATATTGCTGGATAGACATTACATTCAGCACTACCAAGCATACAGGACTATATAGCACTACAGACCTATCACATCCAGTGCCTCACATGTGATGTCTCCTCTAATGGAGATGTTCGCTTCCTTCTTCTCCATTTGGGCCGGACAACTTCTTCCAGCCATGTCTCGTCTCTTCAGAGTTTGCCACACAGACATCTTAGGTTCTATATTTTTCCATAATTTTCCCGATACTAGTAGCCCAACGGTGTTATGTTGATGATGCTGCCAATAATGTGCCCACTGAGCTCCCCAATACCCCCAAATACTATACTGCAGAGATAATAGTGCCATACAAATAGACTGCCCATAGCAATATAAAAGTCCCACCAGTAGCAATAATTCTCTCCCAGAGCATCCTCATTAATAATAATGCCCCCTACAATGCCCCAAATAATGATAATGCTCCCCAAGAATGTCCCGTTAGTAGTAGTTTCCTCCATAGTGTGCCCAATAATATTCCACACCATTGTGCACTCAGTGGTAGTAAGGCCTATAGTGCCCAGAGTAGCAATAAGGTGCCCTGCAGATCCCCAATAGAAAGTAGTCCCCCTACAGTGCCCAGTAGTTAAAATGTCCCCTATGGTGCCTCCTGTAGCTAAAATGCCCCAGTAGTTAATATGCCCCATTGTAGTGCCTCCAGTAGTTAAAATGCCTCATATAGTGCTCCCAGTACTTTACAAAATTGTTAAAATTCAAGGAATTTGTTTAAAAAATTTACAGGGTTACAGGGTGAACAATGGACATCCATGGATTTCATTTCATTGTCATACTTTGATTTACCAGCAGGGGTGCTACTGATATATATACCGAGAAGATAGCATACACATTTCAGATTACTCTTTACAAATTCTGAATAAGTATGGAACCGCAATATAACAATGGATCTAACCTGGACAAATAAATTTTTTATACAGCTACAGAAAAATGCAATGAATATCTGTAGTATTTTGTGAGTAAAAAGATCTTTACGCACTAATGCTATACCAGAACACTGGAAAATCATTTTGACAGATGGTTATTTCAGTGTGCATGATCATTTCTCCACAGTGCACATCTAAAAGGTATCCTACTGCTATTTAATATAAACCATCAATCATAAAAGTTACTACTGTGCTTGTACTTTTGATAGCAAATACAATGTAATATCATTCTAATATATAAAAGGCAAGTCGATTTGCCAACACCTTACTTCTTCTCTAATTGGCTGCAGCAGTCATGTGGTGTAACCACTTCAGCCAATCAGCAGCAGGTTGAAACAGACATACCTAGTGCTAAGTATAACTGCAGAGGCCTGGCTTATCAGCCTGCCTCTCATCTCCCTTAATGGACTATTCTAATAAATGTGCTGTTTTACATGTAAACTGTATTCTGTAAGGCACATTTATGAAAACTGTCTAAAAGAAAAATCGTTTGCTGCCCAACCAATCACAGCACAGCTTTAATTTACCAAACTGTTTAAGAAATGAAGGCCGAGTTCTGATTGGTTGCAGTGGACAGCAAACACAGATTTTTGTTTTTAGACATGAGCAGTCTACACAATACCCCTCCCTTTATTCCCCCACTACAGGAAGAAGAGTGTATGCTCTATATCACCAATAATCTGGTCACTGTGTAGATACAGTCAGTATAATAAAAAGGAGGAGGCAAATAAATATGAAACCACAAACCCCACCAAAATAAAATTATGAAGCAACAATCTGAAAGGGTTCTCCTGCCCTGGTAGAATTCTGTAAAGGCTTCCATATTTTGAATTTTAATGTTTCATGAAATATGAATGAAATGACCAAGAGTTTTTTGAGTCCATTGTATTTTTTTGCTCAGTAGGCATACATGAGGCAGACTGGTGACAAACAGTGGACAGTTATGGCATACAGAGAACACAGTGGTGGCATATCCAGGGGACAGAATGGTGGCATCCAGGTGGTTAAAGTGATGGCATATCAGGGGGCAGAGTTTTCTAGAGCCGGTTGTAGTTTTTCACACAACAGGCTTTATTACTAGAACATATACAGTAGCTCTATATTAATTTAGCAGCAATGCTTTGCCATACATTTTTGAGCTAAAAAGCAAAAAGCCATTTCTACTATTATTTTATGATAAACTACAAAACATGTTAACTATATACTGTAGTACAGGTTGTTACAATTATGGGAACACTAAATATGAATAAGTCGCTTTGTGTTTTATGACTTTATTTATACTTTTTATTTTGTACTTTGGTGTTTATTTTTACTTTATCAAACTATTTCTAATATTTTTTGTCCCCTCTACTAGTTTAAGTAGTTTTTTGTAGGCTGAAAAAAAAAACATGCAAAATTCAGGATTAGGCCTCATTCACACGTCCGTATAATGTGTCCGCATCCTTTCCGCATCCGTTTCCACAATTGCGGACAATTATGCGGATAGGATGCGGATCCATTCATTTCAATGGGTCCCGAAAAAATGCGAACAGTACACCGTGTGGTGTCCGCATCCGTGTATCCATTACGACTGTCCGCATAAAGAAATCCTCCTGTCCTACTTTTCTCCCGAATTGCAGTCCGTAGCACAATGAAAGTCTATGGATCCGCAAAAAATGCGGAAGACATGCGGAAAGGCATCCGCATGTCATCCGTATTTGCGGATTCCGTTCCAGGAGGGGAGAAAAAAAAGAAAAGGTACAGATGTTATTCATCCTTCCGTTTTTTGCGGATCCGCAAAAAATGGATGACATATGGATACATCCTTTCCGTTTTTTTACGGAAAAACGGAACGGATGTCCTGGCAAAACGGAGTTTTTTGCGGAACAACGGATCCGCAAAAAACTGACCGTTTTCCAGGATGTGCACAAACACACTAGTTTTTTTTAATGCAACTTTTTTCTGTGACTTTTTTTTTTTTTAATAAATCTCTTTTTATTGAAGTATACAAGACATGCAAAGTGATACAAAAAGCCACAACACAGGCGGTCAAAACAGTCCAAAATATAAACACCACCATTTCCAACATTCAATGAAAGTCCTCTTTTGTACGACATTCTGTCCACTGAATGATATAAATCTTGAGGATAATAAGGACAATTAGGCCTCTTTCACACGGGCGTCACAGATTCAGTCCGGATGCGTTCTGGAAAATCCACACGCATCCGCACCAATCCGCACACAATCGCAATCAGTTTTGACTCCGATTGCGTATGTTCGTTGTTTTTTCCGCGCGGGTGCGAAGCGTTTTAATACGTTTTTCACGCACGTGATAAAAAACTGAATGTTTACAAACAACATCTCTAAGCAGCCATTAGTGAATCACGCATTGCATCCCACGCAGACCCATTCACTTCAATGGGGCCAGGGCTGCGTGAAAAACGCAGAATATAGAACATGCTGCGATTTTCACGCAACGGCGAACTGATGCGTGAAAAACATCGCTCATGTGAAAAGTCCCATTGAAATGAATGGGTCAGGATTCAGTGCGGGTGCAATGCGTTCGCATCACGCATTGCACCCTCGCGGAAATCTCGCCCGTGTGAAAGGGGCCTTAGGAAATATAAAATTGTCACTTTTGCGGCAATAGGAGTGAGTCTCATTACACAACAGTGCGACATGTTTATACCTATTAATTAACTAAGAAGTCAGCTGCTCTAGAGCACGAACTGCGGTGGACCCCCGGGCAGTGAGCAGGTGTGGCACAAAATCAGCCAACAAAAAAAGGGAAAAAAAATCAAGGAAAGGTAAGTCGGTAATGACCTTTCTGAGTAAAGGCTATGTAAAAGGGCAAAAAGCAAAAATTAAAGAAAACAAACACAAAGAGAGCTTAATTCACAGATGGGTGAAATTACTATAATCAAGGAGTGAGCACTTAAAGCGCGCAAAAGGTTTTCCAAGGCAACCAGATCCGCAAGAATTTCTCATGTCTGCGTTCAATCCAATAAGTGAGTTCTTCAAGTCTACATAACTGGTCAACTTTATTTAACCACTCTTGGAGAGAAGGAGGAGATGTACTTAGCCAATGTAATGGTATTAACAACGTAGGCCTTGTTCACACATCAGTTTTTTTATCAGTTATTTCCATCAGTTATTGTGAGCCAATTTGTGAGTTATTGTAGCCTCCACTCCTGGTTTTGGTTCACAAAAACTGATGGAAATAACTGATCAAATAACAGATGTGTGAACAAGGCCTGAGTTGCTAAAATAAGGAAGGTGGCAAGTGTTGTTTTACTAGGCTGAAAAGTAGGTGTGTCAAGCCATAGGAGAACCAGGTTCGGAGACATATACCAGGTTCAGGGCATATACTATTGATAATTTCTTCCACATTCTCCCAAAACGGTCTCTGTGACGTGGTTTTTGACGCATTTGTGGTGCAGTTTCTCATCCTGCCCATCTTCGGTGGGAATTCTGGACTTGGATTCTGCATGGAATCTGCATCAAGAATGGACAGGTCGTTTCTGTTTTTCCACTGTGTACTTTTAAAGGAGCCATTAAAACACAGCGGATTTTGCCCCTTGAATTTTGGCGCGAGCATTGAAGTGAACAGCCACGGCAAAAATCACAGAGGTGGATTTTGATAGTATCAAAATCTGTCATGTGAATGTACCCTTCGCGGTAAAAAAAAAACAGTATGAAAGTATGATTTCCCCACGGAAATCAATAGGGAAGATCTGCATGCATTTTTAGGCTCCTTTTTTTGGTATGGAGTCCACACCAAAAAAAAACTTTATGTGACATGTAACTTTATGTGTACACTTGTGTATTCCAAATGTGAAGAAAAACTGACAGGTCTGTGTTAGGACTTTTCTTACCCAAACAGGTATTCTTGCTGGGCAACCCTAGGGGCCTTTCTCATGGCCCTTTAACACAGGCTGACTATGCAGGCAGTTATTGGGAATAACTGTTTGATAATTGCCTGATTGGCAACTGCGGCCACTGATCTGCATACAGATTCCCTGTTTCTGGGCAGCAGATTTCTGTTTACCGTAAAACCCTGCAGTGGTTTTCTTCCGGCCCATTCTCAGCATTTGCTGGATCGCGGCCGGATCTCCATTATAGCCAATGGGGCTGGATGGAGACTTACAAGCTTCCGGCAATGCCAGAATGCAGAGCGATAGGACAGGTTGTTCCCTGCCAGAACAGCCTACCAGATCGCTAGCGCTAGTGTGAAAATAGCCTTATTTTGGGTTGAAGTTTTGGGACTTCCAAGCCAATTGTTACTTTTCCAAAGAGTTATGATCTCAAGTTACAACATTTTTAACTTACAATGGTTATCCTGGAATTTATAGAATTTTGTAAAAGGGAACTGCACCCACCATCAATGTCCGGAACAAATGTCACCTGGGACATTCTTGATGGGGTTCCATTACCTGGACACCACTCAATTTGACACTGTTCCTGGTAAGAAGACACTATATCATCACTTGATCTTATTATTACAAACAAAGATTACTGTAACACTGCATATGATGTACGTGATAGCTTTCACTTGAACTGGAATCACCCAGACAGGACACTGTCACCACCCAGCACGTCTGCAAACATTTCCATTAGACAAAACATACATACCTATGACGTAATTAAGAACATTCCATCCAGCAAATGCAAACATGCCCTGGTATAACGCTTCTCCAATCTGAGATACATTAGGGACATTGCCCTCGAATGCTCCGTGAAAATTGGACGTGTTACCCATAGCTAGATGGACAATGCCACTTATAACAATAGCAGTGAGTGAAGCCATTTTGAGCACCGTAAAAACGTTCTGCACCAAAATGATCCATTTTGCACTAAAGCAGTTGATAATCCCTACGGTCAGAATCAATGCCAATAGCTATGACCTTCTTTACTGTTTCAGGTGAAGGACATCCCGGAAAAAAGGGTTGGATAACATATTCTGCAAACATTAGAGCTTGGACAGTTGTTGCAGCCGGTCTGAGGAACATGATGAAGGTCCATAAGAAAATAAATGCAGGGATGGGGCCTAGTCCTTTCTTGATGTAGAAATATTCTCCTCCGGATGATGGAAAAGTAGTTCCCAGTTCTGCATAACACAGAGCTCCAGCCATTGAAATTATGCCACATGCCGCCCATATCATAAGTGCCGCTCCAACGTTCAGTTGTGAACATAGAAGAACAGCTCCAGGAGAGATGAAAATGCCAGAGCCCAAGATGACAGTTATGATGAAGCTGACGCCACTAAAATATCCAATAGTCCTTTTCAGGACAACCTTGTCCTCTACTGTGTCCATTGCAGCTCACTATACCCGCTCCGATACATCCTCCTTTATATAAAGGTATTTGTCTTGTTGATTTTGGCATGATGCAAAGTGAACGACAGAAAAACTAACAGACACTTTGTACTTTGTTCTTCTCCATCCTAGAGAGGTGTGAATAGATGACTACATTGTCATTTCACTGTTTAAGATTATTTCATTTGAATACTTCATTTTTATATATTTTGAGGAGCTTTTCAATAGAATATTAGAAAACAGTAGTCATAGAGGTGACACATGCAGTGTCTGGGCTGCAGGGCCATGCACATGAGCGAGTGGCCGGATGAGTGTAGTAGTAGTTGTGCTTATGGTTCTGAAGCTCCCATGCAGTGATGGAAAGGGCGCACCTGTTCTTCCCTTTGGGGGAACACTCCGGTTCTGCTGTCCTCCTGCCTGATAACAATTGAGGTGCACTTGGTGTTGCCGGTTTTGAGGTGCAAGGCATGGTCCGCCCCGATTGTCATGGCGCCAGCATTTTTCAGTGCAATAGCAGTGGAGAGAGAAAGGATGAGGCCAGGTTAGGTTACTTCCAGCAGGATGTTCTGGTGTTGAATGCTGGGAATCAGCCGGACAAAAATCGCTGCACTCAGCAGTTTCTATCTGGCAAATTCTCAGCATACTTGCAGGGTGGCGGACGGATTTCCAACAGACCCCATTGTAGCTAATAGAGACAGCAGACATTCAATATAAATCAATAGGTGTGCCACGGTGAGGGAGAAGATACTGGAGTACCTCTCAACCTCCGTAACTACCAAGTAACACAAATATATCACTAAGAAAGGGGCAGTACTAATAAAATATACATTTTATTGATAAATCCTTAAAAAGGAGAAAAACAAAGAATTGTCTCCTATATCACAAAAACACCTCAAAAGACAACATAAATAACAAAAAATCACTTAACAAGTAAGTCTTACCAGACTCTAGCCGCTTGTGACAGTTTGTGTCATACTGGGGCGGATTAATGTAGCTGCAAAATTAATCAATGGTTATATCAAGATTACAAATACCATACCAAAACAAAGCAATGGGAAGCGTTAGGAATACGGGGCTAGAGCTGACCCTAGGTAACTCAACTCACACTGGCTCAGCCCGAAGATGTGACCAGATGGTAGCCACACTCCGTCCCCGTACCTAAAACTGCTCTTCCCTAATCAAAGACCCTAATGTCTCGTGATCCCAGTAGTCCCAACGCGTTTCATCAAACATATATACAGCATACTCTCCCATGAATCATCAGGGGACCAGGGCAGAGTATATAAATGGGATAGAGTCCTATATATTCAGTATCAGGTCAGTAGTAGCTTTAACACACACTCATAATAAACCCAAAGAGCCACCTCATAGACACTATAGTAAGTGATAACTGAGGTTAGCTGTATCACATACACTCACCGGCCACTTTATTAGGTACACCATGCTAGTAACGGGTTGGACCCCCTTTTGCCTTCAGAACTGCCTCAATTCTTCGTGGCATAGATTCAACAAGGTGCTGGAAGCATTCCTCAGAGATTTTGGTCCATATTGACATGATGGCATCACACAGTTGCCGCAGATTTGTCGGCTGCACATCCATGATGCGAATCTCCCTTTCCACCACATCCCAAAGATGCTCTATTGGATTGAGATCTGGTGACTGTGGAGGCCATTTGAGTACAGTGAACTCATTGTCATGTTCAAGAAACCAGTCTGAGATGATTCCAGCTTTATGACATGGCGCATTATCCTGCTGAAAGTAGCCATCAGATGTTGGGTACATTGTGGTCATAAAGGGATGGACATGGTCAGCAACAATACTCAGGTAGGCTGTGGCGTTGCAACGATGCTCAATTGGTACCAAGGGGCCCAAAGAGTGCCAAGAAAATATTCCCCACACCATGACACCACCACCACCAGCTTGAAACCGTTGATACAAGGCAGGATGGATCCATGCTTTCATGTTGTTGACGCCAAATTCTGACCCTACCATCCGAATGTCGCAGCAGAAATCGAGACTCATCAGACCAGGCAACGTTTTTCCAATCTTCTAACTGTCCAATTTCGATGAGCTTGTGCAAATTGTAGCCTCAGTTTCCTGTTCTTAGCTGAAAGGAGTGGCACCCGGTGTGGTCTTCTGCTGCTGTAGCCCATCTGCCTCAAAGTTCGACGTACTGTGCGTTCAGAGATGCTCTTCTGCCTACCTTGGTTGTAATGGGTGGCAATTTGAGTCACTGTTGCCTTTCTATCAGCTTGAACCAGTCTGCCCATTCTCCTCTGACCTCTGGCATCAACAAGGCATTTCCGCCCACAGAACTGCCGCTCACTGGATGTTTTTTCTTTTTCGGACCATTCTCTGTAAACCTAGAGATGGTTGTGCGTGAAAATCCCAGTAGATCAGCAGTTTCTGAATACTCAGACCAGCCCTTCTGGCACCAACAACCATGCCACGTTCAAAGGCACTCAAATCACCTTTCTTCCCCATACTGATGCTCGGTTTGAACTGCAGGAGATTGTCTTGACCATGTCTACATGCCTAAATGCACTGAGTTGCCGCCATGTGATTGGCTGATTAGAAATTAAGTGTTAACGAGCAGTTGGACAGGTGTACCTAATAAAGTGGCCGGTGAGTGTAGTTAACATATGGCCCCTATGTAGTACCAAACAACAAAACATGGTGTCAGTGCGTCAGACCTTTCTGCGGTCTAGCCGCACACCATACCGCAAGAAGGAACGCTAAAGTCTGCATGGCATCCCCTGCTGAAAACTGGCAGTCCGCAGTACTCACCTGACGCCAGCCGCCTTTTGAGGAATCAAACGTCCGCGCCCTTGGTAGCGCGTCACTTCCTGTGACGTCACGACCAGTTCCGGACATGCGCGGTTCAGTTTTGAAGATCCGACGCATAATCTCAATTGCCCATAGTATGGGGAATCCGCGCATGCGCGGTGGGTACAAACCATTGCTGTGGCGTATCAATCCTCAGATCAACCCTGCTTGACGTGTCACCTAAGCGGGAGAGGCCTTTTGATGCCACAGACCACTGTCATTCACCAAAAGTATGAACAAAAAGGGAGTGCCATATAGTGATTGCAAAACTACAATACTACACTCCCGGCACAAGAAAGTAGATTCAATAATGGCTGGTTCATAACACACAGAGTAGACAGAGAAAGTCTAGGAGGGCCCCAACTCTCACAAAAAGGGGGGGGGGAGATGGACATAGTCACAAATCAAAGATTAATACATACAAGGTCACAGATAAAGGTGACATCCATATTCCTTGTGGGGTTATTTTAGACAAAGCATCCAAAGTTCAGCTGTTCATTTAACCCATTCGGGCTGGACGTGTCTAGATGAAAGATCCACCAGCATTCCCTTTGAAGAATATGTCTGTCCCAGTTACCCCCACGAGGTGGTTTTCTCACCCATTCAATACCCACAAATCGCAGGCAATCAGGATTTCCACCATGTGTTTCATTTACGTGACGCGCCACAGGAGTATCTCTTTTGTGTCTCATGTCACCTAAATGCTCACCAACGCGGCAGCGCAATTCCCTCCGAGTTTTGCCAACATAGGGTCGGTCACAGGCGCAAAATCAAATAGATGACCCCCACTGACCGACAGTTAATAAAATCTCGGATTGCATGTGTTACACTGGGAATTTTACCCGCAAAGATCTTGCTAGGTTGAATATACCTACAAAAATTACACCTGCCGCATCTGAAACATCCTACCACAGATTTATCAAGCCAAGTCTTCGGTTTCTCAGATACGAAGTGACTATGTACCAAATGATCTCTTAAATTACAACCCCTTCTATAAGTAATACTTGGTCTGTCCGTCAATACCTCAGTTAGATCGGGGTCCATCCGGAGGGTATCCCAATGGTGATCTATCACTTCTCTCACCAACCTCGATGCTAAGTCATAGGTACCAATCAATCTAATCGGGTTGCTCAGTGTCCCCGAAGCATCCTGTTTGACTGGATGTAGTAAATCTACATGTCTCCTTCCCAGAGCCTTTTGGTACGATAAATGAAGGATCCCATCCGGGTATCCCTGTTCGTGGAACCTTTTCCTGAGATCCCTGGCCTGTTTAATGAACTCACCCTCCTCAGAGCAATTACGTCTCAATCTGAGGTATTGACCTGTGGGGATGCCATGTTTTAGGGGGGTAGGGTGGTCGCTTTCCCACCTCAATAATGAATTAGTTGAGGTGGGTTTGCGATAAATAGTTGTCTCAAGGTGCCCATCTTTACCTCTCTTTATCAAGATGTCTAGAAAGGGTAAACTCTCAGCTTCAATGACCCAGGTGAATCTCAGGTTAAGAGAATTCTTGTTCAACCTTTCCACAAATCCGTCAAATTCTGGCCCGGTCCCGCTCCATATGACAAAAATGTCATCTATGAAGCGGGTCCACAATACCACATGTTCAATTCCTTCCAGTTGTGTGTCTCCAAAGACGACCGTCTCCTCCCACCAGCCCAGGAGCAAAATTGCATACAATGGCGCACAAGAACTGCCCATTGCAGTGCCCCTGAGCTGGTGGTAGAAACGGCCGTCAAATAGGAAGAAATTCTTAGACAAGACAAATTGGAGTAATTCCAATACCATTGTGTTATGTGGGAGGAACTGTTGACCCTTTGCCCTTAAGAAATGGGCATCTGCGTAGAGACCCGCTTCATGTGGGATAGACGAGTACAAGGATTCAACATCTATAGAGGCGAGAGACCAGGACTGTTCCATTTCAATGCCTTCCAGTTTTTTCTGAGCATAATTTTGTTCAGAAGAAATATACTCCAACCTTTATAGGAGCATTTAATGAATTAACGAAACTATATACTATAGTTATACTTTGAATTAACGAAACTATATATTTTACTACATCCCCCTGGATGTAGTAAAATCTATTTGATTTTGTGCGCCTGTGACCGACGCTATGTTGGTAAAACTCAGAGGGAATTGCGCTGCCGCGTTGGTGAGCATTTAGGTGACATGAGACACAAAAGAGATACTCCTGTGTCGCGTCACATAAATGAAACACATGGTGGGAATCCTGATTGCCTGCGATTTGTGGGTATTGAATGGGTGAGAAAACCACCTCGTGGGGGTAACTGGGACAGACATATTCTTCAAAGGGAATGCTGGTGGATCTTTCATCTAGACACGTCCAGCCCGAATGGGTTAAATGAACAGCTGAACTTTGGATGCTTTGTCTAAAATAACCCCACAAGGAATATGGATGTCACCTTTATCTGTGACCTTGTATGTATTAATCTTTGATTTGTGACTATGTCCATCTCCCCCCCCCCCTTTTTGTGAGAGTTGGGGCCCTCCTAGACTTTCTCTGTCTACTCTGTGTGTTATGAACCAGCCATTATTGAATCTACTTTCTTGTGCCGGGAGTGTAGTATTGTAGTTTTGCAATCACTATATGGCACTCCCTTTTTGTTCATACTTTTGGTGAATGACAGTGGTCTGTGGCGTCAAAAGGCCTCTCCTGCTTAGGTGACACGTCAAGCAGGGTTGATCTGAGGATTGATACGCCACAGCAATGGTTTGTACCCACCGCGCATGCGCGGATTCCCCATACTATGGGCAATTGGGATTATGCGTCGGATCTTCAAAACTGAACCGCGCATGTCCGGAACTGGTCGTGACGTCACAGGAAGTGACGCGCTACCAAGGGCGCGGACGTTTGATTCCTCAAAAGGCGGCTGGCGTCAGGTGAGTACTGCGGACTGCCAGTTTTCAGCAGGGGATGCCATGCAGACTTTAGCGTTCCTTCTTGCGGTATGGTGTGCGGCTAGACTGCAGAAAGGTCTGACGCACTGACACCATGTTTTGTTGTTTGGTACTACATAGGGGCCATATGTTAACTATGTGATACAGCTAACCTCAGTTATCACTTATTATAGTGTCTATGAGGTGGCTCTTTGGGTTTATTATGAGTGTGTGTTAAAGCTACTACTGACACACCTGATACTGAATATATAGGACTCTATCCCATTTATATACTCTGCCCTGGTCCCCTGATGATTCATGGGAGAGTATGCTGTATATATGTTTGATGAAACGCGTTGGGACTACTGGGATCACGAGACATTAGGGTCTTTGATTAGGGAAGAGCAGTTTTAGGTACGGGGACGGAGTGTGGCTACCATCTGGTCACATCTTCGGGCTGAGCCAGTGTGAGTTGAGTTACCTAGGGTCAGCTCTAGCCCCGTATTCCTAACGCTTCCCATTGCTTTGTTTTGGTATGGTATTTGTAATCTTGATATAACCACTGATTAATTTTGCAGCTACATTAATCCGCCCCAGTATGACACAAACTGTCACAAGCGGCTAGAGTCTGGTAAGACTTACTTGTTAAGTGATTTTTTGTTATTTATGTTGTCTTTTGAGGTGTTTTTGTGATATAGGAGACAATTCTTTGTTTTTCTCCTTTTTAAGGATTTATCAATAAAATGTATATTTTATTAGTACTGCCCCTTTCTTATTGATACAGCAGGCATTCAATTAGCGTCCAGCAATGTCAGATCTGGAGAACTCCACTGGGCTGTTCTCTGCCACAATAGCCGGATTGCTGTGCAGAAAATGTGAAACTAGCCTCAGTTGCAGCAACTTCACTGTACTTTACTGCAGCAGTTTGTAAGTAGGCACTGTGGGGCACCTTTATTAAGAATGGTGTTTAAACCCAGGTTTCTCCATAACCTCAGTGCATCCAGCGCCAGTTCTAAATGTAAGACAGCTTCCCAAGATGACAGCTTTTTCTACACCTAAAACAGGCTTAGAAAATGGTAAGTGAGTCCAGTCCCCTTTCTCGTCCATGCCACGTCCACTTTCTTAGACCTGGTGCAAACCTTGCGTGAACGGGGCCATATGAGCTTGAAATACACCTAATTTAAGTGTATTTCAGTATAGTAAATGACCCCCTGTGTACTTTGGATGAAGTCTTTACAGCGAATATATGCAACTCCCAGCTCTGTATGAGAGACGGAGAGATCAGTCCCTTTCCTGTAATCTGTACAGTCTTTCCGAACAGACCAAGTGGTGCAACTGACCTTCCTCACGTTAGCTATGCAATAACTCTTAAGTATCCATCGGACATAAGTGAAGGATACTGCTAGGGATATGGCCACCTCAGGGACAGGTTCCTGATGGGGTCGCCCCTATCAGGGTGGGTGCTCTGTATATGCTAGGTAAGGACTAATAGGGCCCTCCCCCTTTTCTTCATCCAGGGCAAGTGTAGGGACAGTCATCTACTTGTCCCTTCACAACCTGGGAGACACATACAAAGTATTCTCCAATCTGGAAAGAATGACCATGATTGTCCATTGATGGATATTCTTCCCAACCAAAGATCCCCAGTCAAAGAATACATCTGACGTGGTAAGACCAGTCCTGATTGGTAATCAAATATTGATGACTGCTGTATATTTTAATATCCTAGTAAATGTTATGTTTTAAATATTTCTATATCCTCGCTTTGTGCATCTATATCTATTGGGTTTAGCCAAAAACACGTAAAGAGTAATGCAAATAGTCAAAGCTGAACTGCAATTTATGCAATCCTAAGACTCACATGACACATAGGGCCAACTGTGCCAGCTTCTGTGGAGTGAAATAGCAAAAGTAGCATTTTTGGCCAAATAACATATTTACCTCATACAGATGGGGTTTTTTTCTGTTTAAAACAGTAATGATTTTTCATTAAGGGGCATATTGTTTTTATTCACCTCGCAGTGTATGGATCAATGTGAGACTAAAACATCCATCATCAGTCTGTCTAAACAGCAAAACCAAGGCACTCAATTCCCAGTAATAATATACAAGCCATTCTGTGACATAAATGATTTTAGCCTGGAGTTTTGTATATAGATGAAGCAATTTTGCGGATCAAAGGCGGCGGAGCTTCTTATGTTGGAGGTAATGCTGTACACACCGCTGGGTTTCACTCTTAGATAAACACTCGGCTTGCTGACATCAGTGCAGTGAATTGTGCGAGCTATTCTGTACATTTATTTCACATAAATCAGCCGCCACTCAGGAGCAATTTAACCATTGTAAACGCATAATTCATATTCATATCATTCACTGACACTGCGTGCATATGACGGAATATGTCCTAGAAAAACATTATTGATATCTGTAAATGCAGGCAGGCAGTGGTGTAACTATAAGCCCTCATGCACACATCCGTGGACCACGGTCCGTGAAAACCTGTCCTGCCATCCTGCTGAGTGCACCGGCGCACGGCGTCATTGGTTGCTATGACACCACACGCTTGTGCACTCAGCAGGATGGCAGGATGGGTTTTCACGGACCATGGTCCAAGGATGTGTGCATGAGGCCTAAGGGTCACAGCAGTTGTGACCAGACCCACAAGCCAGGAGGGCCCCTGAGGGCACTAAGGATGAACATATTTCCTTCTGATCTCCTTTGATGTCTGGCATCCAAACTATCTTAACCCCTAAGTTACTACCCATATGCCTTCTTACGTCAGTCACTAAGGGGCCATAGGCTGGGCCGCCACCTTTTCACTGTGGCCTAGTCTAAGTGCTTCACAGGTCCCTTGTGCAGTGGCGAGGCGGGGCTTGGCTCTCACATGAGAACCAAGCTCCTGCTCTAACAACCAAGATCGGCAGGAGTGTCAATCCGGGCTGTTTAACCCCTTACATGCTGGCTGAGGCCTGGTATACGCCCCAAGTCTGCCTTGAGTGTTTTCCAGAAGACTGTGCCTCTCTGATGCAGCCTGCTGGTCAATGTCAGTATAGAACAGACAATAAGATGCAATGCACTATAGCACATCAGCAACCTCTGGCACTCCAGCTGTTGTGAAACTACAACCCCCAGCATTCTCCTTTCACTTCTGTGGGAGTTCTGAGAACAGTCAGGCATGATGGGAAATGTAGTTTCACAATACCTGGAGCGCTGGAGGTTGCTGATTCCGGCACTATAGGGATAGTGCATTGTGTTTTAAATGCAATCTAAATATTGCCTGTTAGTCCCCTTGTGGGACTATTAAGTGGCAAAAAAGTTAAAAAAACACATTTATTTAAAAAAAAAAATACGCTTTTCAATGAAAAAAAATAAAATCTTCCTCACATGTTTGGTATGGCCTTGTCTGTAACAACCCGCACTACACAAATATCATGTAAATTATCCCCTACAGTGAACACCATAAAAAAAGGAAGAATTGCTAATTTAGTCTTTGTTGCTACTGAAAAAAATTTAATAGCAAGCAATCAAAAAGTGTAATTTAAAGGGGTTGTCCGAGTTAATTTTTTGTCCTTTGTACGTTTCTAACTAGTCAAATACAACAGCTTTTCCATACACTTTCTGCTTCTAAAGCTGCTGGTTTCTCAGGTTTAATGAGGGTCACATGACCTGTGATGTCAGCTTGCCTCTCTGCTAATCTTGCATGCGTGCACCAGCAGATTAGAGCCTGTACACGAAACGTCACTGTGCTGGCCACACATCCTGCTTTGCCGGGGCTGCTATCTGCTCTCTCCCTGGATTCTTTGAGATAAAACATTAACCCCTTCAGCCAGAACACACTGAAGGCTTTACAACAGCAGCTGCAGATGTAAAGAGACACAGGATCTGTGCTCCTCACCTTACAGACACACAGCTGACTGGAGCTGATCTGGAGGAGATGCAAAGTATTGTATTGTACAAGAACAGGTAGGGGGAAGACCCTGTGTGTATCAGCAGTGTCATTGTACAGCTGGGACTTGTAGTCCTACACATACAACATGCTGCAGAGTATTCCAGCAGACATGTCACTCAGGCCAGCTCTTGTATTCACTGCCTTTGCATAGCAAGAAGGGGGAGGGGCAGAGATTGTTATTACTGCATGTAAACAAAGACCAGAGGAGAACCAGGGAAATGAGGATTTTTTTTTTTTGCCTAAAACTTGCTTAACTTAGTTATATATTGCTGCCCATCAGATTTACAGTACTATACATTTTTTTTCATAACTCGGACAACCCCTTTAACCCAAAATGATACCAATGAAAACTACAAGTTGTCCCACACAACTTCATAGAAAGAAAAATAAAAAAAGTTAAGGGTCTTAGGAAGCGGTGATGTAAAAAGATTGACTTCCTTTTAAAAACAGGGATTTTATTGCACAAAAGTAGTAAAACGTAAAAAAAAACTAAATGTATTTGGCATCACTGTAATCATACGGACCCAGAGAATAAAGATATTATGTTATTTATTACCGAAAAATGAATGCCGTATAATTTATAAAGTAAAAACTCAGTGGCAGTATTGCTGTTTTTCCCCCATCTCCCTCCCAAAAAGAGTTAATCAGAAAGCTATGTGTACTCCAAAATGACACCATTAAAAACTACAATTTATCCTGTAAAAAGCAAGCCCTTATACAGCCATATAGACAGAAAAATAAAAAAGTTATAGCTCTTGGAAGGTGACAATGAAAAACGGCTGGTCAATAAGGGCTTAAAGGGGTTGGCCCATCTTACACATTCATGGCTTATCGCTAGGATCTGGGACCCACACCGATCTCTAGAACAGAGCCCACAAAGTGAAGGAGTGGACTGCGCAATATGCAGCCACCCTCTATTCATATCTATGGGACTGCTGAAAATAGCTGAGTGCTGACAGGGTAAACGTGATCACTGCCTGGCCCTGTCAATCAAAGTGCAAAGGGTGTGGCAGTTGTAGAGAGAGCAGAGGCTCTAGGTGTAATGGTAACACCCCCTGTGCTCTTAGAAGCTCATTTGCATATATTAATATTATAGTTTTTCTCAGCAATCCTGGTACAAACGAACATGGGACCAAAGCCCTTGGGGCTCGCCAGCTATGGAGGCCTATGAGGCAAACTGCAGCATGTATTGTACTGCATTGAAACAAGGATCGAACCCTGAAAAGTTAGTCCCACAGTAAAAAAAAAAAAAGTAAAAATTAAAAAGAAATATGTTTAAAAAAACACCCTTTCCCCTCATCAAGTTATGTACAATAAAAAAAATATTAGGTATCGCCATGTCCGTAACAACTGGCTCTATAAAAATGTTACATGATCTACCCCGTCAAGTGAATGCTGTTAAAAAAATAAACAAAAACTGTACCAAAATAGCCATTTTTTGGTCACCCTCCCTCACAAAAAGCACAATACCGAGCAATCAAAATGAACTATGTACCCCAAAATGGTACCAGCAAAAATGGAGCCCTTACACAAGATGGCTGAAAAAAAATAAAAAAAACATATGACTCTCAGAAAATGGTGGCACAAAAACAGGATTTTCTTTTTTCAAAAATGCTTTTATTGTGTAAATTGCAGAAAAAATAGGAATGTTGCCTCACATAAGATTGTAACCACCAAGCTAGTTGACTCTTCTGACTATACTGTAACCATCAAGCTTGTCGCCCCACATATGAACATGGTGAAGCCATTGTTCAGGTTGCTTCAGTGCATCTGATTGATTCCTTCCACATCCTTAAATGTGGAGCCACCTATACCTCTCACTGGCCAAAAAGAACATTTCATAAGGTCTGACACCACTTCACCATCAGTGATTGTGAGCAAAAACCAGGCGTGGGTCAAAAACACAGAACAGGAGGAAATTTTTCCATTATATCTTATCTCTGAATAGGCTTCCCTACTGATTTTGGCTCACAATAACTGATAGAAAAAACTGACCAAATAACTGAAGTGTGAACTCGGTCTTATATAAAGATTATAATTAGATAATAAGATAGATAGATAGATAGATAGATAGATAGATAGATAGATAGATAGATAGATAATACTTACTTCAGACTCTCATCAGTGATCAACGCAACTGATCAGGCATGTGTGAAGAATCCAGATTAGAGATGAGCGTATCTATTCGCCGATTCGTATCGAATCTTGGAAATTTTTAGCTGCGAAGCGAATCCGAATATTAGGTGATTCGCTTCGGCATTGTATGCATTCGCTACATAGTTTGTCCTATAAATTAGACGCTATTGCTACGTATAAGTGACTGTTGCGTACTAATTCAATTCATTAGCGAAATTTTACTGTTAGTTCGTTTATCGTGTGCAAAAGCCCGGGAAGAAAGCGGTCACCTGACCTAGTGGGCAGGGCTCGCTCTGATTGGCTCAGGCTCGGTAAGCCAGTGACGCATCACTTCTGCTGCAAC
Organism: Rhinella marina; assembly: GCA_900303285.1. Classification (NCBI taxonomy): domain Eukaryota; kingdom Metazoa; phylum Chordata; class Amphibia; order Anura; family Bufonidae; genus Rhinella; species Rhinella marina. The sequence continues at coordinate 145,385 of ONZH01016152.1, read as the reverse complement.
TGCTGAGACGAGCAGAAGCACTGTGTGTGAAGTTCTGACACTCTGAGACCTGTTTTGTGAAAACTGGGGTGTAATTGCTCTGGGAATCCATATTACACATCAGGGATACTGCAGGGCAATTGCAGGGCCAGTGCAGGGCTAGTAATTAATTAGGCAGGGAGAGAGAGATAGGGAGAGACAGGGAGATACAGGGACAAAGACCAGCTGCAGGGCCACAGAGTGAATTGAAAAATGTCTGGAATGGATAAGCAAAAGGGGTCAAGTTCCAGCCAGACCTCGAGCTCTAAAAAAAAAGGAGAAGGTGGCACAGGGCAGAAGTGCCAAAGGACCTGTAGCCGGAGCATCTACTAGTAGTATTCGCAATACTTGGCTGTTGTTCCACCAGGCTAACCCACCGAGGCGCAAAATTGTAGTGGAGGAGAAAGTAGATGAGGTAGTGGAGTGGATGGCACGCTCATCTCAGTCTCAGCCGGATGATCTGCTGTCATCTGCTGATACAGTATCCATATGTAGCCAGGGGTCAGACTCAGAGCATTCCTCCTGCTCCACCATTCCTCTCCAGCAAAGCCCATCATTTTTGTACACACTTTGTACGCTTATGCGTACGTGTTCAAAGAGGTTGCGTACCTTTTTACCTGAACGTTCGTTATTAGTACGCGAATGTTCGCTAAAAGCCATATAATTATGTATATTTTGTACGCAAATTAAACAAATCTATTCGTCAAATATACGAATCTTAGGAAAAGTTCGGTGAATGTTCGGCGAATAAAATTTTGCATGATTCGCTCATCTCTAATCCAGATGAATTTATTTCAAACTGAAATCTTGTAGTTATGCACAAAAACAGTTGGTGAAAAGATGATAATTTGGCAGAGTTGAGCAGCACATGAAAAAACCAGTGCAGATATAACATAAAATGGCTATTATTGGAAAGAAGGAGGGAGGGGGCTGCAAGAACAGGGAAACAGGGAGACAAGAGGGACAAACTTATGCAGCAATGCAGAGATGGCAATAATGATAATGAACCATGAAGACATGGGACATAACACAGCATGTTTCTATGTTATACAAGGCACAGATTGTTACCACAGGTTACTGTTGTATAGTATATAAGAAGCCTATATTTCATCGTGTGATTAAATTCACAAGTTACACAACACCTCACTTGCTGGAATCACCAAGAAAATGATTGGTATTGTTCTCTAGATATTCATTTTGCTGAATGTAGAATACTTGTTGTATTACATGTTATTTGCCTGGTTCATCAGCAGGTGACAGCGTATATGGCAGAGAGAGAGAGAGATCTTTATATAGAATGAAACTTACCATTCTATTCTCCCCCTTTTGGGTAGAAGTGGGCTAGTCCTGATTCCTACCAAGGGAGGGGTGGTAGGAAGTTTTCTGTTAGGCTTAGTCTAGTCTAGAGTTGGAAGGAGATGAGAATCACCCTGACTACTTATAGATTAACTGACAGAGTGTTGCGAGGGGGTCATCAGCCAAAGGCACCCCACTCCAAAGGTACCAGCCCTAAAGTCCAGTGAGCAGACTAAAGACGAGTTTAGCACAGCAGACAGATAAAGCAGAATATTTAAGTTTGCCTGACAGTTTATGCCACAACCTGCTGGAACCAAGAGAAACACCACTTTTTGTATGGATGCAAGTTGATTCAATTAAAGCTGTTGAACTTTATAAAAGTTTGTACTCCACCTCTACTATTACTCTCTCCTTTATTGCTTCTGAGCCTAACCCTGGGGAGCGATGGTATCCAGGCAGGAGCACCGTGACACACACAGAAAATTATTAAGACCGCGCCACACCACTCAGCATTCCGATAAACCTGGGACACGATCAGGCCTGGGGGGGGGGGGTGGCACATTGCTAATGCTGTTGCGCTCACACAGGATGCATGTTCTTCCAGTTGTTCCCTAGTCTTCCTGTTCAGCTGCATAATAGTGAATTAGCTGAACAGGAAGACTAGGGAACCCATCCAAACCAAGCGGAAGAGTCCGCACCCTGAAGAGTTGAGCAGCACATGAAAAAACCAGTGCAGATATAACATAAAATGGCTATTATTGGAAAGAAGGAGGGAGGGGGCTGCAAGAACAGGGAAACAGGGAGACAAGAGGGACAAACTTATGCAGCAATGCAGAGATGGCAATAATGATAATGAACCATGAAGACATGGGACATAACACAGCATGTTTCTATGTTATACAGGGCACAGTATGTTACCACAGGTTTCTGTTGTATAGTATATAAGAAGCCTATATTTCATCGTGTGATTAAATTCACAAGTTACACAACACCTCACTTGCTGGAATCACCAAGAAAATGATTGGTATTGTTCTCTAGATATTCATTTTGCTGAATGTAGAATCTTTATTCTCATTTATTGCTTATGTGTTTTGTCATTTGCATTCTCTCTTTTCATGGTGAATGAGCGGGCTGAATGGCATCAAAGCTCGCTGTATCTATATTTACATTCACCTGGGGAAATTAAAAGCCAGCGCTATCAACCACAGAAAGTGACTATTAATATTCTAGGAAAATGAAAGCCGACAGCTCAATTAAAATGACAGAACTATGCAATCAAGTCGCACTTTTAATTTAATATAAAAAGCCACTACCCAGCCTAATGAGGTTTCATCGGGGGTAGAAGAAAGCAATTGTTGACATTCAGTCTATAAAATGATTTTTAGTTTTATTTTTTAAATTTAAGCTGTATTTGAAACAATCCGCTCAGCAATAGGAAGGTAATAATGCCCAATTACTGTTGTAGTCATTCAATGTCCATAGCAGTAACTAATTGCATTACCTCTATTATTCATTTCACTAATTAAAGGGGTTCTCCGGACTTTTTACAAAATCTGTCCTTGGTTCTTCCCTGTGAAAGAATGGGTGTATTCCTACACCCTGCTACTTTCTTTATTAAGCTACCATTAATGTCATCTGCGTATTTATTCCAGATCCTCTTACATGCTATGTAACTGTTACTTGTTGTATTACATGTTATTTGCCTGGTTCATCAGCAGGTGACAGCGTATATGGCAGAGAGAGAGAGAGATCTTTATATAGAATGAAACTTACTATTCTATTCTCCCCCTTTTGGGTAGAAGTGGGCTAGTCCTGATTCCTACCAAGGGAGGGGTGGTAGGAAGTTTTCTGTTAGGCTTAGTCTAGTCTAGAGTTGGAAGGGGATGAGAATCACCCTGACTACTTATAGATTAACTGACAGAGTGTTGCGAGGGGGTCATCAGCCAAAGGCACCCCACTCCAAAGGTACCAGCCCTAAAGTCCAGTGAGCAGACTAAAGACGAGTTTAGCACAGCAGACAGATAAAGCAGAATATTTAAGTTTGCCTGACAGTTTATGCCACAACCTGCTGGAACCAAGAGAAACACCACTTCTTGTATGGATGCAAGTTGATTCAATTAAAGCTGTTGAACTTTATAAAAGTTTGGACTCAACTTTTTCTCCACCTCTACTATTACTCTCTCCTTTATTGCTTCTGAGCCTAACCCTGGGGAGCGATGGTATCCAGGCAGGAGCACCGTGACACACACAGAAAATTATTAAGACCGCGCCACACCACTCAGCATTCCGATAAACCTGGGACACGATCAGGCCTGGGGGGGGGTGGCACATTGCTAATGCTGTTGCGCTCACACAGGATGCATGTTCTTCCAGTTGTTCCATAGTCTTCCTGTTCAGCTGCATAATAGTGAATTAGCTGAACAGGAAGACTAGGGAACCCATCCAAACCAAGCGGAAGAGCCCGCACCCTGAAGATGGTGGCATCGGAGGTGCAACGGACGGGTAAGTATTAACCAAACTATCATTCTTTCACAGGGAAGAATTAAGGACGGATTTTTTTAAAAAGCCTCGAGAACCTCTTGTCACAAGTGGGCTTGAGTCTGGTATCAGACGTTCTGCGCGGCTTTCAAGAGTGACATAATTTGACATGCTTTTCCCTTGGTTTGGTTGCTGTTTACCACACCCCTTCCCCTCTGCTGTTGCCGATATGGTAATTATCTTTCTCCTATTTACCCCTTCCTCTCCCAGTATCCCTTGCAGTTTATACTTTCTGCCTACTTAGTAGTGTGTGGTGTGGATCTCAGCTGAGATACGGTTGCTGCGATATCTGCTTAAAGATAAGTGACTTTTTCCCTTTTGTGGTTTTCCTTTTGGAGTCTCCTGTTCGTCCTTACTCTTGGAGGAACGGGTTTACTCTTTCTTGTCACTAGCTGCAGGGTTCTTTAGGGTGCATTTATTATTAGGTTCCTGTGTATGAACTCTCCTACAACCCAGGATTGTTCATACTGGTAGTCAGTCAGGGCCCAGTTTCAGGGTTCCCTGCAGGAGGTGACCGTTTCCCTGGTTTTGGTCTGTTCCCCTCCCTCGTACGCTCGGTGTGGCTATTCCCTCCACACCAGAGCGTGACATTATAAACCGCCAAAACAAAAATTTATGTCATTTTTGTGCTGACATGGATGCTATTTCTGCACTTGCTGAACGGCTGCAGGGACTCAATTTGGAGGTGGCTGACATCCGCAACCAGATTCAGAGACCACAGGCTGGTGGTTCTGGGGTTGCTGAGTGTCAGGCCTGTTTGGAGCCTAAGGTCCCCCTCCCGGATAGATTTTCTGGGGAACGTGATAATTTTGTTCTATTTAGGGAGGCGTGCAAATTGTATTTCAGACTGCGTCCACATTCTTCTGGTAATGTGAGCAGAAGGTTGGTGTGGTCATCTCGCTGCTTAAAGGGGATGCGCAGTCATGGGCCATTTCTCTGCCGACCGGATCGCAGTCTCTCCGGTCAGTAGATGAATTTTTTAAGGCTTTAGGGATTATCTATGATGACCCGGATCGTATCTCCCTGGCTGAGACCCAGATACGTGACCTTTGTCAGGGTGAGCGGCCGGTTGAGATTTATTGCTCTGAGTTTCGGAGGTGGGCCACCAATACTGAATGGAACGATCCGGCTTTACGTAGCCAATTCTGTCAAGGTTTATCTGAAAGGCTGAAGGACGCTTTGGCCTTTCAGGAAACCCCTCTGTCTTTGGAGGCCGCTATGTCTCTTGCTGTGCGCATGGATAGGCGCCTGAGAGAGCGATCTAGGGGTCCCCACTCTTAGGACGTACTATCACATAGTGTACTGTCTTCCTATGACACTTTGGGTGAATATTCCCCTAGGTTCATGTCAGGGGATGAACCTATGCAATTAGGGGGAGCCACTCCTGTTTCCACCCATAAACATCTTGGCAATAAAAAGGGTGTGTGTTTTTTTTGTGGTCAGAAAGGTCACTTTATCAATGTATGTCCATGCTTTCAATCTCTAAAAGAGAGAAAAGAAAAGGGGGCATTGAATTCTCATCTCACTCTTGGTGGGGTGGGTAGGGAGACTGAAAATGTGCATTTGTCTTCATCCTGTAGTACCCGTCTTCTCCTGACTGCCGAGGTGGCGCTAGAGTCAAAGGTTGTGAAAATTGAGGTGTTTATTGACAGCGGGGCAGGGGTGAACTTGATTGATGCTCAGTTTGTCCTTATGCATGGATTGTCGCCGAGTTCTTTGGATAAGAGGATTTCTGTGTTTGCCATTGATTCTGCACCTCTATCTCAGAAGTGTTTGTCTCAGATGGTGCATGATATCAAATTAAGAGTGGGTGAATTTCATCAGGAGCTTATTTCATGTTTTGTGTTGGAAGGTCTTCCCGCTCCTGTGGTTCTGGGTTTACCATGGTTAAGCAAACATAATCCGTCCATTGACTGGCATACTAGACAAATTGTGGATTGGGGCGATTATTGTGTGGACAATTGCCTTAATACATCTTTTTCTTCTTTAACCACTAAGACTCTTCCTTCTTTTATATCGTATTTCTCTGATGTATTTTCTGAAGGTGGATGTCAGGATTTACCCCTTCACTGGGAATACGATTGTCCTATCAATCTTATCCCGGGAGCAAAATTGCCCAAATCTAGGCTGTATAACCTTTCTGGACCTGAGAGAACGGCCATGAAGGAATATATTGCTGAGAGTTTGGCTAAAGGACATATTAGGCCTTCCAAATCTCCTGTGTCAGCAGGGTTCTTTTTTGTTAAGAAAAAGGACGGAACCCTTAGGCCATGTCTGGATTTCCATGAACTCAATTGGATTACTGTCCATGATCCGTACCCCCTTCCTTTGATTCCTGACTTGTTTAACCAGATTGTTGATGCCAAAGTGTTCTCCAAGTTGGACTTAAGGGGGGCATATAATCTGGTCAGGATCAAAGAAGGGGATGAATGGAAGACGGCCTTTAACACTCCGGAGGGCCACTTTGAGAACCTGGTCATGCCTTTTGGGTTGACCAATGCTCCTGCTGTCTTCCAGCATTTTGTTAATGACATTTTTCATCATCTTGTGGGGAGGTTTGTAGTTGTGTATTTGGATGACATACTAATCTATTCTCCAGATATTGTGACACATCAGGATCACGTGAGGCAGGTGTTGCAAATCTTAAGAGATAACAAGTTGTATGTAACATTAGAGAAATGTGTTTTTGCTGTACAAGAGGTGCAATTCTTAGGATACTTGCTTTCATCTTCAGGTTTTCGTATGGATCCAGAGAAAGTCGGTGCTGTTCTGAACTGGGGCCGACCTGAAAATCTGAAGGCTCTTATGCGATTTTTGGGGTTCACCAACTATTACCAAAAATTTATTAAGAACTATTTGATAATAGTTAAACCCTTAACTGACATGACTAAGAAAGGGACGGATGTCTCAGTATGGTCTGATGCAGCGTTGCAAGCCTTCTCCGCTGTGAAGGAGTGCTTTTCTTCTGCCGCTATATTGGTGCAGCCAGATGTGTCACAACCTTTCATTGTGGAGGTTGACGCATCCAATGTGGGGGTAGGAGCTGTTTTATCACAGGGCCCGTCACCTGGTAAATGGCGCCCATGTGCTTTTTTTCCGAAAAAACTCTCTGCGGTGGAGAGAAATTATAATGTGGGTAACAGAGAGTTACTGGCCATTAAGTTGGCTTTTGAGGAATGGCGTCATTGGTTGGAAGGGGCGATTCACCCAATCACGGTATTCACTGATCACAAAAATCTAGCTTACCTGGAGTCGGCTAAACGACTTAATCCGAGGCAGGCCAGATGGTCTTTGCTCTTCACCAGATTCAATTTCATTGTCACATATCGTCCTGGGGTTAAGAATGTAAAGGCGGATGCCTTGTCACGTAGTTTTCCCGGAGGTGGTGATTTTGAAGATCCGAGCCCTATACTGTCTGAAGGAGTGGTGATATCCGCTCTTTACCCTGATCTTGAGGCTAAAGTGTTTGAGGCCCAGGGAGATGCGCCGGAGTCTTGCCCTCCTGGGAAGTTGTTTGTTCCTTCTGATTTGCGTCATAAGGTGTTTGAGGAGCATCATTCTTCGGTGCTTGCGGGACACCCTGGGAGTAAATCCACTGTCGACCTCATCTCTCGTAGATTCTGGTGGCCAGGGCTGCGTAAGTGTGTTGAGGATTATGTGTCAGCCTGTAGTGTCTGTGCACGCGCTAAGGTGACACATACTCGACCTTCTGGACCTCTACTTCCATTACCCATCCCGTTCAGACCATGGACTCACCTATCCATGGACTTCATCACTGATCTGCCTGAGTCGTCTGGTAAGACGGTTATTCTGGTGGTGGTAGATCGTTTTAGTAAAATGGCGCACTTTATTGCGTTACCTGGACTCCCCAATGCTAAAACTCTTGCACAAGTGTTTGTTGACAACATTGTGAAACTTCATGGCATTCTCACTGACGTGGTCTCTGATCGTGGGACTCAGTTTGTGTCCAGATTCTGGAGGGCGTTCTGTACTCGGCTCGGGGTACAACTGTCCTTTTCCTCTGCCTTTCATCCCCAGACGAATGGACAGACTGAGCGTACCAATCAAAGTCTGGAGACTTACTTGAGATGTTTTGTCTCTGAGAACCAGGAGGAGTGGTCCTCGTTTTTGTCTCTGGCTGAGTTTGCCATAAATAATCGCAGACAGGACTCCACTGGTAAGTCACCATTTTTTGGTGCATATGGCTTTCACCCGCAGTTTGGCACATTTTCTGGTTCTGATACTTCTGGTATTCCTGAGGAAGAACGTTTTTAGTCATCATTGTCTTCTATATGGTGAAAAATTCAAAATAACTTGATAAATATGGGTAACAAGTACAAACGTGTGGCTGACAGGAGACGTATGAATGGTCTGGACCTAAGTGTAGGTGATTCTGTGTGGCTGTCTACTAGGAACATTAATTAAGTTGAAAGTTCCTTCCTGGAAGCTGGGTCCAAGATTTATTGGCCCATATAAGATCACGGACATTATTAATCCTGTAGCATTTCGTCTTGAACTTCCTCAGGCCTTGAAAATCCATAATGTGTTTCACAGATCTTTGTTGAAGAGATATGTTGAACCTCTGGAGCCATCTCCCTTGCCACCCGCGCCTATCTTGGTGGATGGTAATTTGGAATTCCAGATTGTCAAGATCATTGATTCTCGAGTTCTCCGTGGGACTCTTCAATATCTTGTTCATTGGAAGGGTTATGGTCCTGAGGAGAGGTCAAGGGTACTGGCATCTCACATGAATGCCAGTCGTTTGGTGAAAGCCTTTCACAGGTGTCATCCTGATAAAGTTGGTCCTGGGTGCCCGGAGGTCACCCGTAAAAGGGGGGGTAATGTCACGAGTGGGCTTGCGTCTGGTATCAGACGTTCTGCGCGGCTTTCAAGAGTGACACAATTTGACATGCTTTTCCCTTGGTTTGGTTGCTGTTTACCACACCCCTTCCCCTCTGCTGTTGCCGATGTGGTAATTATCTTTCTCCTATTTACCCCTTCCTCTCTCAGTATCCCTTGCGGTTTATACTTTCTGCCTACTTAGTAGTGTGTGGTGTGGATCTCAGCTGAGATCCGGTTGCTGCGATATCTGCTTAAAGATAAGTGACTTTTTCCCTTTTGTGGTTTTCCTTCTGGAGTCTCCTGTTCGTCCTTACTCTTGGAGGAACGGGTTTACTCTTTCTTGTCACTAGCTGCAGGGTTCTTTAGGGTGCATTTATTATTAGGTTCCTGTGTATGAACTCTCCTACAACCCAGGATTGTTCATACTGGTAGTCAGTCAGGGCCTAGTTTCAGGGTTCCCTGCAGGAGGTGACCGTTTCCCTGGTTTTGGTCTGTTCCCCTCCCTCGTACGCTCGGTGTGGCTATTCCCTCCACACCAGAGCGTGACACCTCTATAATTATTGGAATGAAAAATGGAGGTAATAAACGGGTAAGTATTAATAAAACTAGGCAGAAAAGTTTAGTAAAAAAAAGAGAAAAAAAACGTTTAATATATTCTGAAATATTTTCCTTTACTCCACTTTACTCCATTTTTATTTTTCAATTGTAGATTTTTTTTTTTTTACATTCTGATTATGGAAAAATCCATCTTGTCTGAGCTGCTGTTAATGGCATTTAGAGATATACTGTACTATAATCACATGGACCTGCTTTGTGACCTATGCATTGTGCAGGGAGAGGGAGGAGACCAATTATGTCATCTCGTGTTATTAGCCTCTGAATGGGGAGGAGTGGGGATAGACATCACAGGGCAGGGGGCATAGCTATAGGGGTAGCAGGGGAAGCGGCTGCTTTGTGACCCGACTTCAGAAGGGGCCCTCCCAGGAGGAGGACTAAGGGCTTTTTCACACAAGCCCCTTGAGTGATGGATCATGCGTTCTGGACTTAGAAAGCACAGGACATTTTCATAATTGATAATGTTGTGTGCCTTTGTAGTCCAGACCGCACAATCCCTCTCTCACACGGAGTGTAATTCCTGTAAGGACATGCTCATGTGAAAGAGCCCTTAGAAATTTATTGTCAGGGCCCCCTCAACAGTATTATACAATGATATTATATACAGTGAAATGACATACTGTATATACGTGTAGGAAACAGACTGCCGAGGCTCGTCTGAGAGAACTATCTTGATTAGCCACAGTAGTGGGGGTTGAACAGGAGTAGGAGGGTGCAACGAAGCTGCTGGTGCCCATTCAAAAATTTGCTGTAGGGCCCATTTCTAGTTATGACACCGTCACAGGGTATTTATAGAATGAGAAGAGCGTAATGATGGCAAGGACCTACTCAGGTATGTGCAGGTTTCTACACACTAGCAGCACAGTAAAATGGCATCACAGGGATGCAAAGCAGTCTTCTGAATGAGAGGTACAGTTCTTGAACATTACACGTTCTAACTCCCAGATAAGATGGTGGCTATGGTGGATTCTGCTGCAGCAGGAAAACTAATTAAGCACAATTTAAGACACTTGCAGTATTCATAAAAAATAATTCTGTAGCATCTTTTTAGGACTTCATGTAGTGCTGTTCCTTAATGCATTTCAATGTGGACATAAAAAAATAACAGCATGCTCCAACAGATGAAAAATATATTACGGACCGAGTTCTTCCCTAGAAGCACTGATTTTAGTGCTTCTCAGGGGAAATCTGTGAAAAGTAAATCTATGAAACGTAAGCTAAGCTGCCCAAAATGCACAAAGCCCTTTCTGTGAAAAATCACAACCCAAAATTCACATGGGTACATGAGGTCTAACTCGTCTTCCTGTACTACTAGGCGGAGTTAAAGGAGTCATCAAAGATTAAAAAACATTAGCTATGGCCCTGTGTGTGAACAAAGTGGTCGCCAATCTCAGGGTAGGCCTAGATAAGTGCACTGTAATTGTGTTTCATGGAAATGTGCTTACTGTAATGCAAAGGCTAGGGAAGGCCTTAAAAGAGAAATATCTGGACTCACCAAAAGCAAACCAGAGTAGCCTGAGGTATAGAGTAAGTCCAGTGGAGATAAAGAGTGTTTGCTAACCTTATGGACTCCACGGCATCTAATGACCAGGAGAGAACCCAGACACCTGGACAGGCATGGGATTCAGCCAGTTCCCTCAGGTTCTCAAGAACTGGTTGTTAAAGAGGACCTTTCATGCATTTTTTTTTTACAGTAGTTACATACCGTAACTCGTAGGGTACCCCCCACTGATGCTGCCACCCGTGACCGTTCTTCAAAATAGCGCTCCTGCTCCCCGCTGCGGCCCCCTGTATTTTTCCCGCTCAGTATGTTAATCCTGAGCATCGGTACAGGGAGGAGGAGACGCCCGGGTTTCTCAATGGGCGTCTCCTTCTCCCTGGCTGTACCGCGATCCAATCACATCGGAGAGCGTCACAGCCAAGGAGTTTTTTTCTCCCTGGCTGTGACGAACGGTCACGGGTGGCAGCATCAGTGGGGGGTACCCTACGAGTTACGGTATGTAACTACTGTAAAAAAAATGCATGAAAGGTCCTCTTTAAAATTACAGATCCGGCTGGCAGCTGATGAGCCCTTCCATTCCATAGTTCAGCTCCTTAGGGTTTTTAAAACTTGGGTGGTATGTGTGTGTAGTGTATATATGATGCATTTATGTGTGTGTACCTTGTATATGGTGTATTTATGTGTATGTGTGGTGCATATATGTAATGTATATGTAAACATGAGTCATGACACCACATGTTCGCCGTTGAGTAGGGAACTTGTTGTTAAAAATTTGAATCTCACTCCTGCACCTGGACATGTACACCACAGCATGGCCAGTTGTAGGCCTTCACCACATTCCTCTATGGACTTTGTGGAACTTATTTTGGAGAGCAATCTGTACAAAGAATGGAGCAGAAGGTTCATGCCTGCCATTAGGGAGCACCGCCCTATTGGTTGGTGAAGCAGTAATCTTATGTTATACCTAGAACCTGGGAAGTGTCTTGGACAGAGGTGGACTGGCAACTTAAAGTGGCCCTCAAAAAAAACTAAAAGTGGTCCGTTCAAATTGACAAAAGTTGGAAGCATCACAAGTAGGTGGGCTCAGCCCTAAAATCTGCAGTGCAGGCCACAGGCCTGGGGCATGAGATGCCTGCATTCCTGTGTCTCACAGGTCTCAAGTCTTGTGGCCTGATTCCCACAAGGGTGAACGTTGGGACAGGAAGCCATGTGTAATGGGGATACAATTGAATTCAAAGGGGTCTGTGGTACCTAGCTGGGGACATAAGTACTTGATGTTCCCATCATTAATTAATGATGAGAACATCAGATTGTTACATACCCAGCAGCTTGACGAGGGCTCAAGCGGCCCGTTGGGCATCAGCCCATTTGGCAATTTCCCTGTAGAGTCTATGGCCAGTCCACCCCTGGTCTTGGACTACCAAATGTACAATATGCATCAGGTATTCTGAGAAGTAGTGCCATCATCTTAGATGATAGCAGAGGAGCCTGGAAATTGGCGGATCTGCCAAAGGCCGCTCAATGTGACATTTTTATTAAAAGGTCGCTTTAAAATAATATGGTTATTTGGAAAAGTGTTATGAAGTGATGAAATTATGGTACAGTATGTAACTGAAATTTCTGGAAACATCATGGCCTTTAGCTATAAACAGGTCTGCTGTCCTAAACAACCAGTTTGCAAATTGTATTTAGAGCTTCTCAATAATTGATCGCCCCATGGCATTTACTGACTTGAAGATGCCAAAAAGGATTTTGATGAAATAAAGTCACAAGCTCAATAACTTCAAACTCTATAAAGCGAAACACGAAGTTATAGTATAGATATTATCTGTCTCTTTATCCATTTCTCTACTCTCTGCAGCAAATGGATACCTTCTAAAATAACAGATCAATCACACAGAACGAGTTGTCACTTTTAAATTAATCAAACTGTCCTCCGCTGCTCCAGGCAGCTTTCTCATTTATGGAGACAATGGGAATTGATGAGGATTCTGCTGCTCAAATGGTTGGCAACTTGGTAATAGCCATTTCGTCACAAATCCAACAACTGTCTCCAACAAATATGTCAATCATTAATGATCAGCACTGTAACTATTTCCAGTTTCTGAGTTCAGTCTGAGATACCGTATATCTGAAGCAAGGAATTAGATCACACAAGCGGCATGCAATTTTCCAAAACGCTGTTGAAGGAAAATGTCATTGAATGTCATTTGAAGTAAAGAAACTGGAGATGTAGAACGCTGCTCAGGAAAGCATGACATCCATATTTCTGAGGGCACAAAATGTTTATACTGAAAGTCTTAAAGGGGTATTCTGATTTTTTTAAAATCTATAGTGGTCCCTCAAGTTACAATATTAATCGGTTCCAGGACAACCATTGTATGGGGAAACCATTGTAAGTGGAGTAATCGGTTCCAAAACCCCAAAATGTCATCCAAGATAAGAGAAAATTAAGATTTAAGAAAAATAAGAAGATAACTAAGACAGATAAGACAAGTCCTTACATATAACAGTCAGGAATAGCTAATAACTAGCAGCTAATACAACTATTTTACCAGAGAAGAGGACTTGATTGGTTGGATCTGAGTCTGAGACATTGTATGCTGAGTCTGGTTTCAACTTATGATGGGTCAGAAAAGACCACTTAATGTTGAACATATTCTATCCTGAGGCCATTGTATCCTGAGGAATCACTGTATTTGTTTACAATAGGAAATTATATATTTTTTAGGGATGAGCGAACCGAACCGTAACGAACCAGATTTGTTACGTACTTTGCAAAAAGTTTGGTTCGTCACCGAACCGAACTTTTGAAAAGTTAGTAACGAATCTGGTAAAAAAAAAAAAACGGTAACGCAAAACTGTACTTTTTTCACAGAATAGACCAGGATACAAGGGATTATTACTCCTATAATCCCTTGTATCCTGGTTTTCTGTGAAAAAAAAATGTGTGACGTCACCCCACAGCCCCTAAAGTGTCTGAGCGCGCCGACATCTTGTCAGTGTGTCTCAAGACTTCAAAGGGAGAGGAGCTGCATATTAGTGTTAGAGAAAAGATATAGATAGACAGAAAATCAAACAAGTAGATAGATACAGGGAGAGATAGAGAAGAAATAGAAAGGGTTAGTGAGAGAAGCAGGAGAGAGGAAGAGAAAGCTAGATATAGAAGTTAAGGTGATAGATAGGGAAAGAGGCTGAGAAAGCAAGAGATAGGTAGAGATAGGGACAGGAAGTCATATAAATAAAAAAAATTGTGAGATCTAGGGAGAGATAGGGAGATAAAAAAAAGAAATAGTGAGAGAAAAGAGTCAGGACTGGTAGCATTCCTGTTCCGTGACCGTACACGCTACACGTTGCTGCTCAGCTGGGTGCTGTCAACCCCGTTTAGCCGCAACAAAAAAAGTTTAAAAAAAACTTAAAAAAAAAGTTATAAACAAAGTTTAAATTAAAAAAAAAGTTAAAAAGTTATTAAAAAAAGTTAAAAAAAAAGTTAAAAAAAGTTATAAAAAAAATAAATAAAGTTTAAAAAAAGTATAAAAAAATACAACATTTCATTTTCCCCCACACAAATAAAAATATGTCCAAGCGTCCTACTTCCAGCACTTCCCAGGCAAGGAGTGCAACAGCAGGCGGTGAGGGTAGGAGAAGTGGCAGCACCAGGCCCGGTGGCAGCCGGGGTAACAGGCGTGGCAGCAGGGTGCAGCTACCCCTTACGCCCACTGGTCAAGTAAGAACCACACAGCCAGCGGTTCTGGATTGGCTTACCCAATCCTCCAGTTCCACCGCCCAAAGCTCCCAAACGAGGAGTCAAGCATCCGCTGGATCATCCGACACCACCCTTACATGGGACGGTCAGCGAGAGTCCTCTGTCCCGTCCCCTGTTATTAGAATGCCACTCACCTTTGGGGCACCTTCTGCCAGGGAACTGTGGGCAAACCTTGATCTGCCCTTGGAGTCTCTAACACTTTTTAGTGATGAGGAGGAGGAAGTCCACCAAAGTCAGCGGGTGGAACGTAGTGAGACTCCAGAGGAGGTGTTGGCTGTAAGCAGTCAACAGAGCCAGGGAGGGGCATCCAGTGCCACACCTGATATTCTGTCCCAGCCACCTGAGGAAAGTAGCAGTGTTGACGAGTTTGATGACGATGTCGCTGATCGGACGTGGCGCCCTCAAGCAGCTTCATCCTCATCATCAGGGGAGGAAATAGAGGTGCCACCGACGCAGCAACATCCACTGTTTCAAGGAACCGAGGCACAAGAGGGAGGGGTAGAAGCCAAGCTACCAGGCAGAGATCACCCTCTCAAAGCCTTGGTCCTGAGAGGGCACCCTCAGGCAGCAGTGGCAGTCAACAGGCAGCAAGACCCCCCGTGGCTGTCAGCAAACCACGGTCCTGTGTCGTCTGGCAGTTCTTCCGCCTGGGGAAAGATAAGCACATCGCTTTGTGCCTGCTGTGCAATGAGAGGGTCAGTCGTGGCAGGGGTGATAATCTCGGGACAACATCGATGCGAAAGCACATGGAAAGGCAACACCAACAGGCCTGGAAGAACCGTGACCCCAATACCACCTCCTGTCAGGATGCACCATACACTGCAGATCCCATCATGCAGCATCCTCTCAGTGGAACTCAGGGCTCATCAGCCTCAGGTGCCAGCACCAGCACAGTGTCACTGCCATCTACACCGCTAATGAGGCAGTAATCCGTGACTGAGTCCATGGGCAGACGTCAGGTGTATTCCAGCAGCCATCCCATGGCCCAGAAACTGACCGGACACCTGGTTAAGCTGCTGGTGCTTCAGTCCCTGCCCTTCAACCTCGTGGACTCCCAGCCTTTCAGGGATTTCATGGCGTGTGCGCACCCCATATGGCGAGTCCCCAGCCGCCACTACATCTCTGGCAAAGCTGTCCCATCACTGCATAGTTATGTGCAGAAAAAGGTGGGCGACTCATTGGGACTCTCGGTGTCCAAGACCGTGCACCTGAGTGCTGATGTCTGGTCCTCAAATTATGGCCAAGGGCAGTACATATCTGTTACTGCCCATTGGGTCAACATCCTCCCAGAAGACCATCAGGAAGTTGGCCCATTCTTGCCACTGTCACCTCCACGGTGCTTTAGGGGGCCAGCAGCGGGAAGCAGAAGTTCTACCTCCACCACCTTGCAACCATCCGCCGCTTTGACAGCAGTCCAACCTGCCCCGGTGTCTTACCACCGATGTCAGGCCTGGCACTCTCAGGCTTTCCTCCATTTGGTGAGCCTGGGTGAACGGAGCCACAGTGGGCTGGAGCTCCTCCGGACCATCAGGGAGGAGATCAATCAATGGCTGACCCCACGTCAACTAACGGTGGGAGGTGTGGTAGCAGACAATGGGAGGAACATTGTCTCTGCAGTGCAGCAGGGAGGGCTGAGTCATACACCTTGTATGGCACATGTGATAAACCTCATAGTGCACAGGTTTCTTAGATCATTTCCTGCACTACAAGACCTTATGAGGACGTCACGCAGAGTGTGCAAACACTTCAGCCACTCCTACACTGCAAGGAACACCCTGCTAAGGATCCACAGACAGCGCAGTCTGCCCCAACATCGGCTAATCTGCGACGTGCCAACACGCTGGAATTCTGCCCTCCATATGCTGGACCGCCTGTACGAGCAAAGGTCAGCTGTTACAGACTACCTCATGGGTCAATCAGGCAGCTTCACGCCACACTGCGACTTCCAAGTCACACACTGGCAGATGATGTGTGAAGTCTGCCAATTGTTGATCCCTTTTGAGGACGCGACTTTGTTTGTGAGCAGGCAGGACTATGGGATCAATGACATCATCCCACTCGTCCATGTTCTGGAAAGTGCGCTGAAAAGCATCGTCAGCGAGGATTCCCAGGCCACCACTCCAAGGCTGAACATCGCCTTGAGCCCAGAGATGGATGAAGTGCAGATGGAGGGTGAGGAGGAGGAAGATGTGTATGCCCAGCCATTGCACACACCGCCACCTGGCTTCTCTGCCTCTCTATCACAGGAGGAGATGGAGGATGAGGTGGTAGAGGAAGCGGAGGAAGACCCCAGCAGACCCTGGAACTATACCGAGGACAGTGGAGAGGAAAGGCGCTCATTGTCCTTGGTGCAGATGGCAAGGTGCCTGCGGGAGTGTCTGAGGAGTGACAGCCGGATTGTGGCCATCCGCCAGAGGGACCAATACTGGCTGGTCACCCTGGTGGACCCTCGCTTCCGCCGCAAAATGGCTGAATTTTTTCCGCCATCAGAGAGGGAGGCAAAACTGGGGTACTACCGGGACCTACTCACCAGTCAGTTGGTCTCAACTTACCAGCGAGACCAGCCAGGTTCCCAGACAACATCTGCTCGGGGGGAACCAGTGCGTTCCACTACCACCACCACTAGTGGAGGCGTGAGAAGTCGCTACAGCCTCCAATCGCTGATGAGCGATTTCATGCAGCCAGCTGCTGAAGAGGGGACACAACACCGGACTCATGGCGTGGACCAGCATGAGCTCACCCACCAGGTCACTGCCTACCTGGATTGTACCCTGCCCCAAAGTGTCACCAACCCCGTGCAGTACTGGGCAGAGAAACTGGACATTTGGCCTCAACTGGCAGAGTTTTCTTTGGCTCTGCTGTCCTGCCCAGCCAGTAGTGTTGCGTCAGAGAGGGTGTTCAGTGTGGCGGGTAACATCGTAACACCGCAAAGAACGAGGCTCTCTTGCCACAGTGTTGAGATGCTGACTTTTCTAAAGATGAATCGTGCCTGGATTACATCAGATTATACCACCCCCCTGCCAGATGTGAATGACTAAGTCATCAGTCACCCGTTTTGCATGGCAATCCGTGTGTCCAAGAAACTGACCTTAATATCCCAAATATGTGCCCAACGTAAAAATCCATAATTTAACTTATTAAGTAATGTTCCCCCCTTAGACCCCAAATTAAACAAAATCACCTTAAAAATTCCCTACTTAAGTCGGATACATTTAAATAAACAGAACCCCATCTCCAAATTTAATGCCCATGGTGTGTTGGCCATTTAACATCTCCACACCAGCTTAATGCCTCACACCGGTCCACCGTCCAACCCATACCCCAAGAACAGTACCATCCCTAAAATAATCCCCACAACTATGCTTCACAAAGTGGGGATTTCACCTTTTGTGAACTATAGCCGTGGGATCTATCCCTGGCACCCGTGCCAAGGAACACTACTCACCGCTTTGTGAGCGGGTACTAACTGTTCTTGAGGTATTTTGTTGATATCATGAGAGTAGTAAAATCTCGCACCGCAAATCCCGATGGGGTTCTTCTCTGTGCGAATGATTTCACGCCTCTCATGCAGTCATGCGTGGAATAAGGCTGTCTATGGAGTATATATCACGGAGGCTGCTGTCCTTCAACTGTGATATAAAAAACCTCCACAGTTAGTTACAGCAACAAACAGTTGCTGAAAGGCAGGTTAACTTGCCTTATTTACGGGTGCTTTTACAATGGGATGCTTTTTTGGGGTTCTCTGCTGCCTAAAATCCACAGCACATCGTTGGCTGATTTTATGCCACCTTCAGTACTATGGGGCTGGACACAAATACCCAGTTCAGCGCAGAACTGCGTATGTCCGGACGGCACCATAGTACTGAACGCCGTTTGGTGAACGGTATAAAAATGCCCTGTGGATTTTACTCAGCAGACCCGCAGCCCCATGTGAAGGTACTCATAGGGTGAGGTTTTTTGGAGAGAGGGCGGGAAGGTCACTCCCATACCCCATCAAGGGTTTTCCCCCTACCCACTTTAAAAGATAAGTTCAGGCAATTAATAACTTTCTGTGCCCTTACTTGAACCAGAAACTTATAAATTGCCCGGACTTATCCTTTAAAGGGAACCTGTCATCTCCGAAACACCCCCTGAACTAGAGTAAGTGTTGTATAGTGTAAGTGATGCTGTTCTCCCACAAACCTGCAGTAAAATGCACTCAGTGGACTCCGGTGCTCACTCACATAATGGAGAGGACTCAAAGAAGAGTCCACTGAGTGCATTTTACTGCAGGTTTGTGGGAGCACAGCGTCAGAATGGAAGTGAGTATGAAGATAAAGCTTAAATATTCGGATTCAGCATCACTTACACTATACAACGCTTACTCTAGTTCAGGGGGGGTTCCGAGATGACAGGTTCCCTTTAAGCCAGCTGGTGACAGCACTAAAAAAAACACAAAAGCATACATCCATTGGGTTGGGCGCTGCACTCGGTTAGGACATCAAACAGGTGTAACAAAGATATATATATATGTCTCGCCAACAGCCATAGGCCCACCTCACTGGCACTCGCCCAGTAAAGCGAGTGCCAGTGAGGTGTCCATTTCATGAAAATTGGACACGTATTTTTGGATAATGGAACTGGCGTAAAGCCTTCTTGAATCTGTGCCTTTTTAAATGTCCTTTATTCACCTCATGGATTCTGTGGGTGAGGTTAGCTGTCTATTTAACCGTATCCGTATCCTACTAGACTAGCTGTAATGTTATAGGGTTTTTTTTAAGGTTGACTGTCTTGTGCTGAACTCTACATCAACATTTTGTCATGTATAAAAACTGATTTTTACAAGCATGCATATTCTTAGCTTCCAACTTCAGTTCTCTGTACTAGGCCCTTCTGGGTCCAAAAGAATACTGCTCCTACTAATGCCCCCACCGTCAATTGTCTATTTGGAAACATACTGGGTGCAATCAAGAGCTGCTGAAGCTGCCTCCTCAACTTGTCTCTTCTCAACTATACTGGCCTGGGTGCTATACAAGTGCTGCCACCTCCTCCTCCTCCGTCAATTGTCTCTTCTCAACTATACTGGACTGCGTGCTATACAAGTGCTGCTGCCTCCTCCTCCGTCAATTGTTCTCAACTATACTGGACTGGGTGCTATACAAGTGCTGCCGCCTCCTCCTCCGTCAATTGTCTCTTCTCAACTATACTGGACTGGGTGCTATACAAGTGCTGCCGCCTCCTCCTCCGTCAATTGTCTCTTCTCAACTATAGTGGACTGGGTGCTATACAAGTGCCGCCGCCACCTCCTCCGTCAATTGTCTCTTCTCAACTATACTGGACTGGGTGCTATACAAGTGCTGCCGCCTCCTCCTCCGTCAATTGTCTCTTCTCAACTATACTGGACTGGGTGCTATACAAGTGCTGCCGCCTCCTCCTCCGTCAATTGTCTCTTCTCAACTATACTGGAGTATGCCTGTCTGTCTTCTGACCTGTGATGTCACTGAGACCGCATCGACTTCAACGCAGCCTATTCTTGGCCTGGTGCCACGATCTACCATGTGTTTTTGGTGCTCTGGCATGACATGGACTGCTCCAGCTTCCAGCTTACATCTTCAATGCTGTCAAATGTTGTCGACCTGGCTGTCGACGACTATTTTTGCACTTTGAGTTTTTCCACTTTTTTCATTGTAATAGCAACTGCAACTAAACGAAACTATACCCTATCAGACTCCCACTATTGTAGCTGCAATTATTCAGCCGTTATAGCAAGGTTCGTTTTAGGTTCGGTTCGTACGAATCCGAATTTCACGAAAGTTCGCCGAACCGAACTTTTCAAAAGTTCACTCATCCCTAATATTTTTCTTTCTTTCAAATTGTCTTTTTATTAGATAAAACAATGTGACTTGAAACATGCATTTAACATGGAAACGCGAGCGTACCCTAATATTTTTCTAATATACATGTATTTAAAATTTTGCTTACTTATCTTTCTTATATCAGGTTGTTGACCGCTATCTGCACAGTAGAGCAGTATAGCCCAGTGGTGGCAAACCTATAGCACGGGTGCCAGAGGCAGCACTCAGGCCCCTCTCTGTGGGCACCCGTACCCTGGAAAAAGTCTATGCTGTACCAATATACCTTAGACTTTTCCTGCCATTCATCAGTGCAGGGCGCACTATGAACGGCACAAGCAGAACATTGAATTTAGGCAGGCTGTTATAGATAAATGATAAAGTACATGGAAGATGGACTATAAAGTACATGGATATTGGACTGTACTATTCAGGTTAAATTGCTGTGTTGGCACTTTGTGATAAATAAGTGGGTTTTGGGTTGCAGTTTGGGCACTCGGTCTCTAAAAGGGTCACCCTCACTGGTATAGCACATAAATCAGTCATGTGACACCCCATTGATATCAGTAAGCATTACATATATGGGCAGGGTCAGATAACATGACACTTCCATGAGAGAACTACTTAGGACTAATGGTGGAAACTGTTGTGGCTATTACAACAACTACTTTACTGTATGTGTGTTTACATGGCTGCCTGTCTCTATGTGATATGTAAAATGGCTGCCTCTCTCTAGGTGATGTTGTCATGTTGTTAATAAAGTTGACTGTAGGAAAAATACAACACATACAGGGGACACAAGAAAAACATTGTCCTTCTACATTGACACTGACAGACATGATGAGATGCTGCTGCAGGCAGTAATACTGTATATACTGTATACATATGTGCTGCAACTCAGTAAACTATTATTCACCTGTTAGATATCTAGACAATTAGGTGAATGCCAGTGGTCACATGTTTGACACCATCTTTAGTCATATTCAGATTTCCAATGGAAGCATTTTACAGGACTAAAATGGAAGCTTTTGTATGAATATAATAAAGGTCTGCAGGCAAAATGTCAAATACATGTAGATTAGAAAACAGTATGACTGCAATGACCTAACCAACTTTTCCTCCCATAAAAACACCCAACCACTTCCCAGGGAAATAAAACACACAACAACCTAATTAACCTTTATTGGACAGGGGTCGGTCACAGCCTTTATTGATGCTGTTAATAAACTCAACTATAAGATTATTAATGAAATAGTATGTTATCACGGGATCCGAAGCGATATGTCGACCACCAGACTACCAGTGGCTTAAAATTACTGATGGAAGTCACTGACCGAACACTGACTGTTTGTATAAGGCAAAAAGTGGGAATGCTGTAACTAGACAGACTGACAGGTGAATCCCTAAAATCAGTTTCAGCCATATAATTCCCCTTATCAGCTGCACAGAAAGATGCATTTTACTCAGAAGCAGAGGGCATATCCTTTCTGTAATTTCTGCCTGAGCTGTACTGTTGTGACATTCTTTACCTTACTTTCCATTATGTTTTCTTTCAGCTTCAGAGCTCACAGAATAGATAAGGAGGGGGGAAATCACACTTACAGACACACAGGAGGCCCTATAATCTTCAGAAGCAGTGTAGAATCAGATTTTTTTTAATCAGGCTCAGTATCTCAGCTAACTCTGGCACTCTCCCCGCCACACTTCCTGTGAACCGTCTTCTGTGTCTCTTTTACTAGACAGGCAATAGATTGCAAGTTAGGTGGAAGGGAGACCCCTGGGCAGAGATGACAGATATGACTGAAGCGTAAGGCACCAAGGAAAAGAGTCTTATATAAGTCACTGCACATTCTTGGAGTGAGTGTGGTAGAAATACATGGGAATAGTATATGCCGCATGCCCTTATGGGGGCATAGTATTGTGGGGGTCAGTGTAAGAGCTATAGGGAGGGAAGAGTGCGCATGCACTGTGAAAGAAAGGGCGTGGGCACCATACTGGAAAGTGGCGCCACACAGGACCAGAACATCTAGATTGACGTGTTGCTGTAGAAGCAACATCTGATGCAAGAGAACCTTAAAGGGGTTCTCCAGGAATTAAGAAAATGAAAATACTTAAATATTACTTCATTATAAATATATTTCCAAGTACCTTACATTAGTTAAAAAGGCTTGTTATGTCTAGGGAGCAATCATTAGGAGAAATAAAATGACCGTCGTCCTATTAGTACACACAAAACCTGTCCTAATCACACAGAGGACAAGTTACTTCACAACAGTGAGGTCAAGAACTGCCTCATCCTTCTCTCTGCTATGACTGTCAGGGATTATGGTCATAGTAACATAGTAACATAGTTTATAAGGCCGAAAAAAGACATCTGTCCATCCAGTTCGGCCTGTTTTCCTACAAGTTGATCCAGAGGAAGGCAAAAAAACCCCTGTGAGGTAGAAGCCAGTTTTCCCCACTTTAGGGAAAAAAATTCCTTCCCGACTCCAATCAGGCAATCAGAATTACTCCCTGGATCAACGACCCCTCTCTAGTAACTATAACCTATAATATTATTACCCTCCAAAAATACATCCAGGCCTCTCTTGAACTCTTTTAGTGAACTTACCATCACCACCTCCTCAGGCAGAGAGTTCCATAGTCTCACTGCTCTTACCGTAAAGAATCCTCTTCTATGTTTATGTACAAACCTTCTTTCCTCCAGACGCAGAGGATATCCCCTCGTCACAGTCACAGTCCTGGGGATAAATAGATCGTGGGAGAGATCTCTGTACTGACCTCTGATATATTTATACATAGTTGTTAGATCTCCCCTCAGTCGTCCTAAATAAAGGTGATAAGATCTTCAGCTGAATCTCTGTAGGAATGGACTCATGAGCAGATGTGGGTAATAAGGAGCAGCTCTTGTATGCAGTCTCCATTACCACAGTCTGTCCTGTCTGTTCTCTCTGTACTTCATGTCTCCTCATGAACTCCATTCCTACAGAGATTCAGCTGAAGATCTTATTCAGGATCATCATCCCTGACAAGCAGAGCAGAGAGGAGGATGAGGCAGCTCTTTACCTCAGTGTTGTGAAGTAACTTGTCCCGCTGTGTGATTAGGACAGGTTTTGTGTGTACTAATAGAACGGCAGCCATTTTGTTTCTCTTAATCATTGCTCCCCAGACAAAACGAGCCATTATAACTAATGAAAGGTATTTGGGAATATATTTACAATAAAGTAATATTTACGTATTTTCATTTTCTTCCCGGAGAACCCCTTTAACAGAATCTACCACTTATTGCACTACTTGTATGGCACTTTGGAGTATCTACCATCTTATAATGACTTTGCTGATATATTGTATTTATGTGCACTAAGTGACACGGCATCTCATCCAGCCAACCAGTAAACTGCTCTTCACTGATGAGGGGAAGAAACCAGAAACAGAGCTGTCTTCACATTTGTGTCTCTGGTTTCACTGGTGAGTTAGGGCTAATACACATGGCCAATGCCGCTTTTGCAGTCTGAAATACATGGATACCACCTGCTGCCATTTTTTTTCTCCTTCAGAAACGTCCTATCGTTGTTCGCAAAATGGGTAAGTATAGGACATGTTCAATTCTTTTGCGAGACCGTGGAATGTATATACGAATGTGGACAGCACACTGGGTGCTGTCTGCATCTTTTGCAGCCCAATTGAAGTGAATGGGTCTGCATCCGATCTACAAAAAAAACGTGAATTAGATACGGACAGAAATATACATTCGTGTGAATGAGCCCTTGGTCTTCAAACTTTTTCCCTATGGAGTAATGTCTGAAAAATAGGCCAAAGCTGTGTATCTTCAGTGAAAACCAGTACTGCCCCAAGGCACAGCTCTGGTAACTGTACTATAAAGAGACGAGAATCCAGGTTCAGACTGGTGAATCCCCCAGTGGGCCCCTAAACAAGGTGGGCCTCTAGTCCCCCACTCGCTGCACAAGAGGCACAGCAGACAGACTGCACTACATATAGACAGGCAGTTTAAAGGGGTTGTCTGGGCTTTTTCTATTGATGATCTATGCTCAGGATACGTCATCAATATCAGATCAGCGGTGGTCCGACACCCCTGTCAGCTGTGCGATGGCGCGTGCGTTGCTTTTGCATGTAGCTGTACAGTGGGCTTTGAGAATGAATTTTCCAAGTGGGCCCTAGACACCCCAGTCCGAAACTTCGAAAACATGTGCGATCCTCTAAGGTCCAGAACAGATATTCATCTGGAAATACACAACGAAGGTCCTTATGCAGTGACTGCAAGCAGAGATATCAGAAACCATTAGAAATTCATTCAAATAGTATATTAGTGAATAGCTTTTCATTGTAGAAATAATTAGCTATATTGGCTATACTTGGCATACCCCTTTAAATGATAGATCAGGATCAGGACCACTCAGCATACCCCGCTTAGACAGACACTGTGACAGGATTGCTCTTAAGTCATCTAAAGATGATGATCGCAGTACAATCCAGTGATTAATAAGGTCCCAGAGTATTTACACTTATTTTGATGAATTCATTGCAAAACCCCCATTTATCATTTACTATGAAACGGGGAGATTACGCGTCGGCTCCACCGGGAGATCTCATTTCTTAAAATTGTAGCAAATAAATAATTGCCATTCATAAATTAAAGATGAAAAGTGTACCACGTCTGAGCCAAAAAACTGAAATAATGATCCTTCACGTTTCAGCATTATTTGGAATGTGCTTTCAGGCAAATTACGGCTTCTGGCTCTCATACATTAAACAAGGGCCTATCAGCGCCGGTGATTTACAGTTTTATATTCATAATGATACAGCCATGAATATGCATTTTCATTACGTGTAATTTATAGATCTTAGGCTTTTTGGTATCCGCTTCTCTGTGTGGTTTCCAGATGAATTTGCAATGATTTTATGCTTCTAATCTCACTTCTTTTACTTTTCGAAAAAGTAGACAGCAGCTAAATAATATGGAAATGAGGCGTCTCATCAGTAGATTTTACATTTTTCTGTAAAATTACAATATATTTTGCTTTATAAGATGCACTTTTTCCTCCAAAAGTTGAGAAAAATGGCAGAGTGGCTTATAAAGCGAATGCTAGTGAGCGTTTATATGATAAAAAGCGGTGCGTGTAGTGCTGCCTGTACTCACCGCTCCCTGGTCTTCATCTGGGCGCTGCGCTGGCTGCGCACAGCATCAGGACGTAGTGCCCGCACCATGACCTGATGTGGTATACAATCAGGACAGTGCAGCACAGGCCCAAAGAAGATAAGGAAGCGGTGAGCACAGGAGTGACCACTTGATCTGCAAAGTGGTGGCGGAGCAGGAGAGTTAATTTATTTTATCTTTGATGGGGGGGTCTGATCTGAGCTCTGATGGGGGTTTGACATGGCATGGGGGATTGATCTAAGCTCTGACGGAGGTATGCTATTGGGGTCTCATCTGACCTCTGATGGTGGTCTGATCTGAGCTCTGATATGGGGGTCTGATCTGAGCTCTGATGGGGGTCTGATCTGAAGACTGGTGAAGATTGGGGGTCCGTTCTGAGGTCTGAGGTCAACAGCGAGAACAGGGGCCCTGTGTTCCTTTGTTTACATGGAGCAGCAGTTGCTCTTGTCTGCTGCCACATAATTCAGCTCAATGGGACATCCAGACATAGTCAATGGCTGTTTATAGAGCTCCATGTTGCTATTGAACAGCCTCTTAGGGACAGTACCAATACAGACAACCATGTTTTTTTAATGGAGCTATGTGAGTGCTTATTTTTTCCAGGATAATTTTGTTCTATTTTGATCACCTTTTATTTTGCTTTTTGGGAAGGATAAAGAAAAGGCAGCAATTCTGCCATTGCTTTTTGGGTTTTGTTATTGTGGCATAACTCGGGCGGGAAACATAACATGTTATCTTTATTCTGCTGGTCGGTCAATTACAGCATTACTAATTTGATATACCGTATTTTTCGCTTTATAAGACGCACTTTTTTTCCCCCAAAAGTAGGGGGAAAATTGTGGTGCGTCTTATAAAGCAAATGCAAGTGAGCGCTTTTATTATGGAAGCGCTCACTTGTATGTATAAGGTGCCGGGACCCCCATCAGACCTCAGATCAGCCCACCCAGCCCATAAGGATAAAATAAAAACCTCTCTTACCTGTCCTGCGTCGCAGCTCCGCTCCTTGTCCGGCGCTCCTCTATCTTCCCGGGCCGGCCCTGCACTGTCCTGACCGCGTACAGCTTCAGGACGTAGTGCACGCTCTATGACCTGACGCTGCACGCAGTCAGGTGACAGTGCAGCGCCGGCCTTAGAAGACAGAGGAGTGCCGGACACGGAGCGGAGCCGCGGCGCAGGACAGGTAAGAGGTTTTTATTTGATCCTTATGGGCTGGGTGGGCTGATCTGAGGTCTGATGGGGGCATATTCATTTAATATGGGGGCTTATGGACTGAACTGAGGTCTGATGATGATAGAGGGGGCTGATCTGAGGTCTGATGGGGCATATTCATTTAATATGGGGCTTATGGGCTGATCTGAGGTCTGATGGGGATAGAGGGGGCTAATATGGGGGCTGATCTGAGGTCTGATGGGGGCATATTCATTTAATATGGGGCTTATGGGCTGATCTGAGGTCTGATGGGGATAGAGGGGGCTGATCTGGGGGCTGATCTGAGGTCTGATGGGGGCACATTTGTCTAATATGGGGGCTGATGGGCTGATCTGAGGTCTGATGGGGGTAGAGGGGGCTGATATGGGGGCTGATCTGAGGTCTGATGGGGGCACAGTGGGCTGATATGGGTGCACAGTGGGCTGATCTGAGGTCTGATGGGTGCACAGTGGGCTGATATGGGGGCTGATGGGCTGATCTGAGGTCTGATGGGGGTGTGACATGGAGGGCTGATGGGGTTCTGACATGGAGGGCTGATATGGGGGTCTGATGTGATGCCCTGAAATTTATGGGGGGGTCTGATATGAGGTGTGATGAAAAATATTTTTTTCTTAGTTTCCTACTTTAAAATCTGGGGTGCGTCTTATCATCAGGTGCGTCTTATAAAGCGAAAAATACGGTAGTTTTTTTTTTTTACCACTTTTATAGAAAGCATTTTTGAGAAAAAAAAATCATGTTTTGTTGTTTCCATTTCTGAAAGCCAATTTTTCTGATGATGATCTTGGGTGAGGGGTCATATTTTTTGCAGGATGATTTGATGTTTGGGTACCATTTTAGGGTATTGCACATACGAGAGGTGACTAAAAAAGCTGCCTTTCTGCCATAGTTTTTATTCATTTTTTTTACAAAGTGCACCTGACGGGGTAGATCATTTGATATTTTTATGCAAGTGGTCATTACGGACGCAGTGATACCTAACGTTTATATTTTCATTTTACACACTTTTTAGAAAAAAAAATTTTTTGTGCACATTTTCTGAGAGACATTTTTTTTTACATTTTTCTGGCAATGGTCTTTTGTGTGGTCTCATTTCTTCCAGGATGAGGTTACATAACATAAGGAAATGTACAATTTGCACATACCCCCTTGCTCTGGGGTACTGCACTAGCTGAGGCCTTTCCTCAGGACAGAACCTTCTTCTGCCAGGGAGGAGACTGGAGAAGCCAGTCGATTGCCTGTATTGTTCTGCACTCAAGTTCCTCCAGTAAAGAAGCACCCTGACTCTCTGGACTTATTTCCCATTGGGGTGCACCACACCTTACCATTCCCTCTGGAGAGCAGCAACACATGGTGACATCTCGATGGTGTCTGGGGGACCCAGCGTAGTGATGGGACCAGGGGCGGACTGGGAACTTAAAGCGGCCCTGGAAAAAATAATAAAAGTGGCCCCGTTTTGTAGTCAGGTACAATTTGATGGAACGCAGGGCCAGCAATACCGTATTATGGCACATTATACCACCCCAACAGAGCCAAATACCACAGTGCATCACAAAATACTGCCAGCAGCACCAAATACATCCCCAAAAACTTCTACTGGCCGGCCATGAGGAGGACCCAGGTGGCCCCCTGGGCATCAGCCCACCGGAAAATCTCCCTGTAAGGTATATGGCCAATCCGCCCCTGGATGGGACCACCCCAGACGTGGCCACTGCAAGTGTCCTGGAACAAGTGCTAGGTAATTAGACGTTCTGAATACTGTATTAAAAGAATTTGAATGTGGTATTTAAGTCAATGTTCACATAACAAATGATTATCAGAATCAACCTTTTCTATATTTTTATGTTCGGTTTATTACAAAACTTCTGGACTGTAGTCACTTCCAAAGAAATGAAAGTAGAATTGAAAGAACGAAGGTGATGCAGCAGGCAGGTGTCACTCGGACTGTGCTGAGGACAATTCTTGTAGAAGTCATGGAAAGCTCTCCTATAAGAGAGAAGAGACAGAAATAAAAACCCATTCCTCTGTTGGTTTCTGCCCGTAGTCTGACTGTGTAGTCTGACCCTCCCCCAGTCATTTCATGAAGGGAAGTAAGAAACGCGGACAGGTCCTTTATAAAGGGATTGTCCAACTGGGAAAACATCCTCCTTATCTCCCCTGATGATATACAGTGATTCCGTCATCTACTTCTATTGCTGGAATCACTTACAGGGTTTATGCACCTAAGGGCCCAAGAACGTAAGGGCTCCATGCCCGCGCTGAAGACCGCAAATAGCGGTCCGCAATGCACGGGCACTGGCCGTATGCGTATCTGTAAGATACAGCCAAAGATAGGTCATGTCCTATCATTTGCTGAGCGGAAGCACGGATCGGAAGCCCACAGAAACACTACAAAGCACTTCCGTGGGCTTTTCGGTCCATGCCTCCGCACCGCAAAATATAGGACATGTTATCTTCGGCCATATATTGCAGATTGTGGACCTATTCAAGTCAACGAGTCCATATCCGCAGCACGGAGTGCACTCGGATAGTGCCCGTATATTGTAGACCTGCCATTTCTGGTCCGCAATACATGCACGAAGCCCTTACATTCATGGGCATGAGCCCTAAGACAGCATCTTACCTGGGGCATATCCACCAGTGGTGATCATCAGGGGAACCACCATGTGCCATACAGGGGTTTCCTAAATGGACAAATTCCTTTAAAAATCTGAAAACCAGAGCCTCACTTTTATATTATAGCACCCAGCTCATAATGACTTACCTCCACGTCATTCTGATGACATCTATGACTCCAAAGTATTTATTATGTTGATCCTTTAAAAAGCATGCACCACTTGATAGGGGTAGGTAGCCTTCCCAGCATATATCTTTGACGTGGCGGCCATTGTGATATATTCCAAGGTGTTCTGGAAAAGCATCAGAGTGAAGGATGAATTATAATGCTGAGCAGTACTGGGGTCCACGAAATGACAAAATATGTGTTCCTGTTCAGTAAACCCTGGATGTGGGATCAGGGACGCCTGCCCACGTGATATTGGATAGAACTAGAGGTAGAACTAGAACGGTGACTGTGCAGGATCTAGAAGGTAAGTATTTACCTGCTCTTTATTGCAGTTTGATCCAAAAGGTTGGCCGGTTTAATACTGAAACCGGACAACCGCTATAACTTCTATTATTCTGTGCCAGGTAAAGTGTTGGAATATTAGTGCCACATACAGTAGGATTAAGGCAAATAGTATGGCGGTATTATATAGATGAGGTGTGGCACTATTATTTATAAACACAAAAACTCTCACTGGCGCTGCCACTTAAAATATAACTCCAGGTACTGCTGCAAGTATGGCTACTTTCACACTAGCATTTTCTATTGAGATCCGTCATAGGATCTCAATAGCGGATGTAAACGCTTCAGTTTTGTCTCTATTCATTGTCAATGGGGGGACAAAACTGAACTGAACGAAACAGAATGTACCAAAATGCACTCCGTTCCTTTTGGTTGTGCTCCCATCGCGGACAGAATAACGCTGCAAGCAGCGTTTTTCTGTCTGCGTTGTGGTGCTGAGCAAGACGGATCTGTCCTGACACACAATTTAAGTCAATGGGGAAGGGTCCGTTTTCTCTGACACAATAGAAAACGGATCCGTCCCCCATTGACTTTTGATGGTGTTCATGACTGACCTGTCATGGCTATATAAGACATGATACAACCGGATCCGAATGCAGATGGTTGTATTATTCTAATGGAAGCGTTTTTGCAGATCCATGACGGATCCGCAAAAAACGCTAGTGTGAAAGTAGCCTGAGTTGTAGTACCGCTCTCCACAACACCAATAATCCTCTTCAATATAAATACACAAATATACTCCCGCTATAACCCAGGCACACTCATGTGACTATTACCCAAGACCAATGGTTCCCTCATTAATATGTATCAGTAGCCGGGTATGGAGAATCAGTTACCATGAAAAACAGATATTTACCGCAACTTGTGCTTGTATTCCGGTCGGAATACAAATCCTCTGTACTCGTACTGCTGACTTTCTACAAGTAGAATGAGATCCTCCGTTCTGGTGTCCTGCAAGTTCTGGATGTCCAATAAACGTGGGCACAGTTCATGGAGAGTACCCCGCCAGCAACACTACGCCCAAGTCCTGAAGCTGGCGCTTCTTCATAGCGTGTCGTCATGTTCACTACGGATAGCAACACAGACCAAAATAGTCCTGTCACTAAGGATGTTTCTATATAAGAGTGCAATGAACAGACACAGGTGCCCATATGTGAATTTTTCTGAAATGCATAAGAATATTTTGGCACTGACTCAATTTCTGAGCCTGGACCATCACAGCGCCAAAACGACTTGTCCACTGTGCTTAACTCATTGGCGACCGCCCACTGTCTTTAGACGGCGGGCGGCGCGAGTCCTTAGTCTGCAGAAAAGGGGTGTCAGGGAGCCTCCGGACCAGACCAGCGGCGGGGGTCCGGCTGTGCCCAGGTGCCGAACCCCTGCTGAATGCGCCAGCATCGGTGAAAACACCGATGCCGAAGCATTAAACCTTCATGTGCCACAGTCAGCGCTGACCGCGGCACATGAGGCGTGCGGCATGGTGTGCCGCTTTCAGGATGCCGAGCGGAGGCCATCGGGTCCCCGTGCTGCTGTGACGGGGACCCGATGGCTTAGATAGCAGCCCGATGCCTTCCTTAGGCATCGTGGCTGCTATCCCTGCGAGCCTGCGCGATCCAGCCCCCTGGATCGCACAGGAAGCAGGCTGTAAGTGTATTACACTGAGTAATACACTTACAGCCAATGCCTTACAATACAAAAGTATTGTAATGCATTGTAAAGGGGATCAGACCCCCAAAAGTTAAATAATGTGGGAAAAAAGTTAAAAAATAAAGTTTAAAAAATAAATAACAAAAAACGCCATTTTCCAAAAAAAGTAAAAAAAATTGTAAAAAAAAAAAGGTAAAAAAAGAAAGGTTCTATAAAAATATCATGTCATCCACCCCGCCAGGTGAACTCAGTAAAAAAAAAAAAAAAAAAAAAAACTGTGCCAAAACAGACATTTTTTGGTCACCTTTCCTTACAAAAAGTGTAATAGCAGGCGATCAAAAAGGCGTATTTAACCCAAAATGGTACCAATCAAACGGTCATCTTGACCTGCAAAAATGATACCCTACCTAAGACAATCGCCCGGAAAATAAAAAAAAAAATAAATAAATTACAAAAATATGGCTCTCAGAAAATAGCAACACAAAAAAAAGATTTTATTCTGTTCAAAAATGCATCTAATGTGTAAAACTTTCCAAAAATAAAAATGTTAGACATATTGGGTATCACCGCGTTCTTAACAACCTGCTCTATAAAAGTATTACATGAGATGGGCCTCCCCAGGTGAATGCTGCAAAAAAATTTTTTTTAAAAAAACTAAGCCAAAACAGCCATTTTTTTCTCTTTTGCCTCACAAAAAGTGTAATAGCAGGCGATCAAAAAGGCGTATTTAACCCAAAATGGTACCAATCAAACCGTCATCTTGTCCCGCAAAAATTGATACCCTACCTAAGACAATCGCTCAAAAAATTAAAAAAATATGGCTCTCTGAAAATGGCAGCACATAAACAAGATTGAAAGAGGACCTTTCACTGTTTTGAATTACTGTAGATAAATACCTCTTGTCCCGGGGTACCCCCCGCTGATGCTGCCACTCTGCCTAGTTTTTTAAAATACAGCTCCTACTCCCCGCTGTGCCCGCCTGTAGTTTTCGCGCTCAGTATGTAAATACTGAGCATCGGTACAGGGAGGAGGTGACGCCGGCATTTCTCAATGGGCGTCTCCTTCTCCCTGGCTGTGCCGCGATCCAATCACAGCGGAGAGCGTCACAGCCAGGGAGAAAAAAAAACCTCACCTTCTCCCTGGCTGTGACGCTCTCCGCTGTGATTGGATCGCGGCACAGCCAGGGAGAAGGAGACGCCCATTGAGAAATGCCGGCGTCTCCTCCTCCCTGTACCGATGCGCGAAAACTACAGGCGGGCACAGCGGGGAGTAGGAGCTGTATTTTAAAAAACTAGGCAGAGTGGCAGCATCAGCGGGGGGTACCCCGGGACAAGAGGTATTTATCTACAGTAATTCAAATCCGTGAAAGGTCCTCTTTAATTCTGTTCTAAAATGCATCTAATGTGTAAAACTTAACAATAATAAAATTAGACATATTGGGTATCGCCGCGTTCGTAACAACCTGCTCTATAAAAATATCACATGACTTGCTCCCTCAGGTGAATGCTGTAACAAAAATGCTAAAAAAAACTATGACAAAACAGCTATTTTTTCACCTTGACTCACAAAAAGAGTAATACCAAGCGATCAAAAAGTCTTATGTACCCCAAAATGGTACCAATGAAAACCTCACCTCATCCTGCAAAAAATGAGACCCCCATATAAGACAATAGCTCAAAAAAATAAAAATCAATGGTTCCTGCAAACCACTCATCAAAATCTGTGTTGTAAAATCCATATGGCGCTCCTTCTGTTCTGAGTCCTGCCATGTGCCCCCACATCAGTTTACCACCACATATGGGGTGTTGCCATATTCAGGAGAAAATGGGGAACAAATTATGGGGTGCTTTTCTCCTGTTACCCCTTATGCAAATAATAAAAATTGGGGCTAAAGCAACATTTTATTGGAAGAAATGAAACTATTCATTTTCACAGCCAAGTGTTTCCAAATTCCGTAAAACGCTTAGGGGGTCATATTGGCCAGTACCCCCCTTAATATATTCGTTCAAGGGTGTAGTTTCCAAAATGGGATCACTCTTTGAGGGTTTCCACTGTAGGGGTACGTCAGGGTCTCTCAATTACAAAATGGTGCCTAAAAACTATTCTAGCAAAATCTACCCCCAAAATCTGTATGGTGCTCCTTTCCTTCTGACCACTGCCACAAACCCATAGAGACGTTTACCACCACATATGGGGTATTTCTGTAAACTGCAGAATCAGAGTAATGTATATTGAGGTTTAGTTTGCTGTTACCCTTGCTGTGTTGCAAGAAAAAAATTATTAACATGAATAATCTACCAAAAAAGTGAAATTTTGAAATTTCACCTCCACTTTCCTTTAATTCTTCTGGAACACCTCAAGGGTTAACAAAGTTTGTAACAGCAGTATTTTATAATTTGAGGGGTGTAGTTTCTAAAATGGGGTCATTTATGGGGGTTTTCATTATGTAAGCCCCTCAAAATCACTTTACATCTGAATTGGTGCTTAAAAAAAATGGTTTGGGAAAATTTGGTGAAAATTTGAAAAATTGCTTCTAAACTTCTAAGCGTCTAATGTCCGAAAAAAGTAAAATGACATTTATAAAACGATGCCAACATAAAGTAGACATATGGGGAATGTAAAATAATAGCTATTTTTGGAGGTATTACTATTTATTTTGAAAGTAGAGAAATTGAAATTTGGAAATTTGCTATTTTTTCCATATTTTTTGTACATTTGTTATTTTTTTTATAAATAAAAATGAAATATTTTGCCACAAATTTACTACTGTCATGAAGCACAATATGTGACGAGAAAACAATCTCAGAATGGCCTGGATAAGTAAAAGCGTTCCAAAGTTATTACCACATAAACTGACACATGTCAGATTAGCAATAATCAGTCTGGTCACGAAGGTGCAAAATGGCCCGGTCATTAAGGAGTTAATCATCATTGTATAATGACAGTTCTACAATATCCTAATATGCTTGGTGTACCAATTCACCACATTTCAAAATCTCTGCTTGCTGTCAGTGTTTGGGAGGAGGATTAGGGTACTCCCAGTGATCATACACGTATCACCTAGAATAACTCCTCTAATGGTAGCATATTCAGCATTTTTTTCTTCTCTATCTTTTGCAGGAAAATGTTGCCCCTTTTAAGTTAACACAGGCCAACACAGGATATGAACAAGTGGAAAATCCTGTTGCAGGTTCATATATGGATTTGGACACAGATGTTCCAGACGATTTCACCCTACGAATCGCAAAGAGTGAAATCCGCTGTGAAAATCCGTGACGTAAACTGACATGCTGCAGATCGGCACAGCACTTAAACTTCCGAGATTCTTTTTTTCCAGTACCGTGTGGTCGAGGTTTGCAAAATTCTCATCCGCTGTGCTGCCACTTTAATACCTTGCACATTGTTCATCTCCGAAAATTGGGATGAGAAATCTGCAATAAATGTTTTATGTGTAAACCTAGCCTTATAAAACCATACACCTGTGTCATGTAGAAAAGATCAGCCACTGGTTAAACCAAGAATGCCTCCAATTACTGACAGCAAGCAGAGATCTTAAAAAAGTGATGAACTTAAAGGGGTTGTCCCATGAAAAACACTCTACAGTTTTCAAACCAGCACCTGGATCTGAATACTTTTGTAACTGCATGTAATGAAAAATTTAGCATAGCCACTGAGTTATTCAATGAAATGTATCTGTATAGCACCACCTGTTGTTTGTTTTTTTCTTATTTCTTTGTCCTGCTCACTGAGGTGGCCGCATATGCTCAGTTTCATCCTTCAACTGCCTCCTGAGCTGTGATAGGGAGAGCTGAGACACGCCTCCTGAGCTGTGATAGGCAGAGCATGGACACGCCCCCTGAGCTGCAGCAGAAAAGACACTCCCCTTGAGCTGTCAGCTTGATATAAATCTAACAAAGCAATGAATGTAGAGATCTCTGGATCCATGTGAGGTACAGGGCTGGTTCTAGCTTTGTTAGAGATTGCCATGTACTATATGATGTCTGATTATCATTTTTTACATTAATCATGGGATAACCCCTTTAAGTACAAAATATATATATCAAATGTAATCACTTATCATTATCCTATTGGGGGAACTACAAGCCCCAGGATGGCAATCAAAAATTTAGTGACATTACAGAGGCAGTGGTGACGTGCTCGATTATATAAGCAGTGCGGTTATACCTGTGAAGTGGATCTGGAGCAGGTTCAGCGGGTGTAGTGCCAGGGTGAAGATGATGCCCCCTCTCGGGCTGGCCATCAGGTCCTCATACTAGATATTCTTCGGAGCTTCTTCGGTGTCATGGAGGAGGCGAGCAGTGCTGGCTCAGCAGTCAGTCTGGACAGGGCGGCCATGTGGACTTCCTGATGTTTGTATTCTTCACACATTACATCTGGGACTTGCATTATAACGCTGCCCTGGCATACAAACCCCACCAGCCCACATCCAATATACTCCCACATAACATGTGGGGCACAATGCACACCACAGGGATTTGGTTTTACTTGGTCAAACTCACCCCCTTCCCCAAAAAACTACCCTTTAAATATGTAAACACCAGAGGAACACCACATCACTTTCTCAGGGTCAGGCGGCGCTTTTTCAGTCACGGAGAAGCATGTGGCACTAATATGAATCCAAAAAAGAGACATATTGTATAAGGCCGCACCAGCCAATCCAAGGCGAGAACGGGGCCTCACCACAGTGCACACTGTAGAATTGCCAGCATTTCTGATTTTGCCAGGACAATCTTGCAAACTGGGGCCACAAAAAGTGTGTGTGTGGGGGAGGGGGTATTATGTCCTGGTTTTTACCTTTTAAATGTTGGCACCACCTCCAACGTTAGTGGCTGCAGCATTTCCCCCCACTGCAACCCCTCCCATCCCCAACAGAATAATTTCCACCTTCCCACCCCTCCCCCACTGGCAGCAGCATTTCCCCCTTTCCACTTCTCCACCTCTGGAAGCAGCATTTCTCCCTTTCCACCTGGCTGCCCCAGTCAACAGCATTTCCTCTTTCCCACCCCTCCCCCACTGGCTACAGCATTTCCATTTTTTCACCCCTCCCAAACTTGCAGCACTATTTCCCCCTTTCTACCAATCCCCACTGCCAGCAGTGTTTTCCTCTTTCAACGCCTTCCCCACCGAAAGTAGCCCCGCCCTGAAGTACCCTCTGTCTGTGTCTGTCTGCCTGTTGCCAATAAAAAAAAGCTGTTACATTGTCATGAACTAGACGTATAATATGGGCAGGCCACAGTAATGATGGTGGTCTTGATGACAGATACAGAATATATATTCTGAAGACCTTTCACTTCTGGTATATAAGATACCGAAAGTGAACTGCCCAGAGGTGAGGCCGGGAGAGAGTGCAGGACCGTCCGCACTGCAATCATTTAGAATAAAGTACCAAATCGGCAGGCAGAAGAGTGGTCAGAAACGAGCAAAGGTCGGGGCAGGCAGCAAGCAATCATCGTCATATAACAGGCCAGTGGGTCAGGGCAGGCGGCAAACAAACATAGTCATATAACAGGCCAGTGGGTCAGGGCAGGCGGCAAACAAACATAGTCCAAAAACAGGCCGAGGTCAGGGCAGGCAGCAGGCAAAAAACGTCGTCCATTAGTCAAGCCGAGGTCAAAACCGTAAAGTCAATCCGAATATCAGCTGTGTGCTCAGATGGTACTCGCACGCTGCAGGGGACGCCACCACTACCGTTTCTTGCGGCAGAAGGAGATTTTCCCGTGATATTCTTTGAAGTGGAACTTAACATCACGGGAAAAGGTGTACCTGACATAGTCTCCCTCATCCGTCACATAGGACCGCCTATCGTCCACCAATGGTCTGTTCAGCATGGCTATCATGATCTTCCGAGCCTCATAACCGACAGGGAGCCATTGTGGGACGTTAGTCAGCTGTCTCGCAGTGACCTTAATGCGCGGTGGTGGGGCGCAAGGCACGCTGCGGACTCTAGATGTTACGTCTGCTGCTGGTCCTATCTGGGTTGGTATCTCACAGGCAGATGGTTTCCTGGTCAATGACGGATGGGTCTGCTCCTCACCTGGTGTTATGGTGGGCTCCGGTACCTGATGTTCCTTTGTCTCTACCTCTGCCGCACAGGTGTTATTGGCAGGTGGTCGTGCCGGTGGTAGTGGGGGTCCTCCCTGCAGCCTAAGGTATCGGCCAGGTACCTGTCTAGATGTTGCAAACAGGGTTGTGAAATCTGGCACGATACCTTCTAAGCCAGCTGTAAGGCGTCCAAAATAGCCGATGGGTCTTGGCTTCTGGCTGTACGGGGGCCTCCGGGAATGATGGAGATGTCTCCGGGGCTGGAGTTTTCCTCCAGCCCCCGTAGCAGCCATTTTGCTGCCTCTTCCACAACACACCAGAAACTGTGTGCGGGAAGGGGCGGGGGATGGGGACTGGAAAAAAATAAAAGAAAAAAAGAAGGGAAATAAGAAATAAGAAATCGCTTGCTCAGAAAATGCTCGCCGCTCCTCTCTCCACGATCCTCGCCTCGCTCTAACCGCTCTCACTGAGTGTTCCAGGGATCAGCGGCAACGCTCCTGTGATGTCATAAAGACCAACTTGGCAACAGGGCACTGCTGCTGGGAACAGTGTTGCCCATGGTAACCAAATCCACACTAACTGTGTAGGTAAGGACATGGATCGGCATGGACAATAGAGCGGGTGCTGAGCAGCCCTGATCCCCATGAGTGTTTCTTCCATCTTCTACGTTCTAGGCAGAGCCAGCAGAGATGTTATGGCTTTAAATGTCTGGATCTATACCAGGGTTGCCAACCAGAATTTTTTTTTTCCTAGACAACTTATCCCAAAATCACAGATAACAACATTTTTTATGGACACATTGGAAGACCATAATGAATAATAAAGATTATAAGGAATACATATCTATAGCTCAATATACTGATAATAACCTATTACCAGCATTTGCTGTGAGCTGTAAAACTATGCTAATTACCTCCAAATAATCTAGTCAAGTACCATCAGCTTCAAAAAATCACGGACACTTCTATTTTTATTCATGGACACAGGAAAAAAACTTGGCTATTTTATTTCAGGACGGTTGGCAACCCTGATCTATACATGTAACTGAGTCCCTACTGATGGTATAAGGGCATGCTGGGATCTGTAGTGCACATGACCTGTGCTCCTGACAGGTGCAATTAAAAATGAAATAATCACTTTGATTTTTCTCTGTTGAGGGGGATAGTAGAGAAGTGATAGCGCCCCCTACAGCTGTTTATCATGGCCATATACAGATGATAGGAAAGATGTGCACTGTCATCTTGTATAGTTACCTAGAATAGAGCCCCAGGTGACTATGGACCTGCGACTGGTCCTCTGTATGTCCTTCTCCGAAAGAGAGGGTTTTCCTACTCCCCTTTGGTGGAGCACAGATATGGAGAACTGACACCTTAAAGACTATGTACACCTTTCGGGGAAAGTTTTTTTATGATTGCATTGTACTCATTTGGGGCTAAAAATCATTTTTTCAATTGGTCTTTATTAAAAAAAAAAAATATATATATATATATTCTGTCGTTCTATCACAAAGTGTTAACTGTTTGTGGGAATCCTACTTTCACTTTGTGCCAATCTAATAAAACTTGAGGGTCAAACTGGTGTAAAGTAGAACTGGCTTAGTTGCCCATAGCAACCAGAATCCTCCTTTCATTTTCCAAGGGAGCTGTCCGAAGTAAAAGGTGGAATCTGATTGGTTGCTATGAGCAACTAAGCCAGTTCTACTTTACACCAGTTTGATAAATTACCCCCCTTATCTCTAAATTACTAAATGTTCATACATGTAAACACTTATTTAAGCTACATTCAGGAGGATACAGCACCACATACCTCTTACATCTAGTGATGTCTCCTCTGATGTAGATGTTCTCTGTCCTCATCTTCTCCATTCAGACCAGTCCGCCATGTCGATTTCTGTCAGCCATCTTTTGTCTCTGCAGCTTTTGACACACAAACATCTTAGATTCCTCACTTTTACATCATCTTCCATCTCCTGGTGTTTAGTCATCCTGTTGTTACCCCCAATACTCTGCTCAATCTGCTCCCCGATACTATACTGTACTGTACAATACAGATGGTCTCCCCATTGTAATAGTGCTCCCAGACTACCCCCAATACTAATGATGCTCCCTTCAGTACCCCCAATAGCAACCCAATTAGGCTCAGTTCACACTTCGGTTATTTGGTCAGTTATTTCCATCAGTTATTGGGAGCCAAAACCAAGTTTGGGTCAAAAACACAGAACAGATGCAGAACTTTCCATTTTACCTTATCTATGGTTTTGGCTCACAATAAGGGCCCGTTCACACGACCGTGTGAACGGATCCGCACCTATTCCGCAAATTTGCGGAATAGGGGCGGGCCTGTTCCCCACTATGGGCGGCACGCTATCTTGCTGAGCCGCGGCTCCGTGCCACGGCTCAGCAAGAAAAGATAGAACAAGTCCTATACTTGTCCGTACGCACAGAGAAGTATAGGCATTTTCAATGAGGCCGCCCGGCGTGTGTTCCGAGCGCTGCGGAACACAAGCCTGGCGGCCCCCGTATTTTTGGGGGTCCACACTAATGCAGACCCACAAAAATACGGCCGTCTGAACGGGGCCTAACTGATGGAAATAATTGACCACATAACTGAAGTGTGAGCTCTGCCTTGGTAGTAATGCCCTCCATATTAAGCCAACTAATAATTTCCCCAAAGTACCCTCAGTACTAATAATACCCCTATAGGGACCCTAGTACAAATAAAGCCACACAAAGTGCCCCCAGCCGTAACAAGGCCCCCTTATAAGGTACCCCTTTTTAGAGCCCACAGTAGTAATAAAGCCCCCATAGTGTCCTAAGTAGTTATAATACCTCCTATAGTAGCCTTAGTATTTATAATGCCCCTTGTCATAGCCCCAGTATTTATAAGGCTCTGTTGCAGTGCCCCCTGTGCTAGGAATCTGTATAATGCTCTCACCCCCCCCCCATAGTATCATGCCCCCTCTGTATTGATAGTATATATAATGGCCACCATAGTATATTAAATGGCCCCTATATAGAATCCCCCCCTGTGTAGTATATAAAATGCCCCCTGTGTAGTATATAAAATGGCCCGTGTAGTATATAGAATGCTCCATTGTGTAGTATATAAAATGACCCCCTGTGCAGTATATAAAATGCCCCCCTGTGCAGTATATAAAATGTCCCCCTGTGCAGTATATAGAATGACCCCATGTGCAGTATATAGAATGCACCTCGTGTAGTATATAGAATACCCCCCTGTGTAGTATATAGAGTGCACCCCTGTGTAGTATATAGAATGCCCCCCTAGGTAGTATAGAGAATGCCCCCCTAGGTAGTATAGAGAATGCTCCCCTGTGCAGTATATAGAATGCACCTCGTGTAGTATATAGAATACCCCCCTGTGCAGTATATAGAATGACCCCATGTGCAGTATATAGAATGCACCTCGTGTAGTATATAGAATACCCCCTGTGCAGTATATAGAATGACCCCATGTGCAGTATATAGAATGCACCTCGTGTAGTATATAGAATACCCCCCTGTGCAG
Source organism: Rhinella marina (assembly GCA_900303285.1). NCBI lineage: Eukaryota > Metazoa > Chordata > Amphibia > Anura > Bufonidae > Rhinella > Rhinella marina. The sequence goes on along the minus strand of ONZH01016152.1, from coordinate 104,231 downwards.
TATATAGAATACCCCCCTGTGTAGTATATAGAGTGCACCTCGTGTAGTATATAGAATACCCCCCTGTGTAGTATATAGAATACCCCCCTGTGTAGTATATAGAGTGCACCCCTGTGTAGTATATAGAATACCCCCCTGTGTAGTATATAGAATACCCCCCTGTGTAGTATATAGAATACCCCCCTGTGCAGTATATAGAATACCCCCCTGTGCAGTATATAGAATGACCCCATGTGCAGTATATAGAATGCACCTCGTGTAGTATATAGAATACCCCCCTGTGCAGTATATAGAATACCCCCCTGTGTAGTATATAGAGTGCACCTCGTGTAGTATATAGAATACCCCCCTGTGTAGTATATAGAATACCCCCCTGTGTAGTATATAGAATGCTCCCCTGTGCAGTATATAGAATACCCCCCCGTTGCAGTATATAGAATGCCCCCCTGTGTAGTATATAGAGTGCACCCCTGTGTAGTATATAGAATGCCCCCCTAGGTAGTATATAGAATGCCCCCCTGAGCAGTTTATAGAATGCCCGCCTGTGTAGTATATATAATGCTCCCCTGTGTAGTAATGGCCCACTGTGTAGATAGAGTGGCCCCCTGTGTAGTAAATATAATGTTCTCCATCATCCCCCACCCAGTACAGCCTGCATACATACATTAAAAAAAATACTCACCTGTGCTCCGCTATCCGCTGCATTCCTCTTGCTCTCCCACATCCTAGCGCGGGCAGTTGTGATGACATCACTGTGCCCTCCTGTGCCTGTGTCACTCTGCAACGCCCCCCCCCCCGACAATCCTTTATATTTAAGTAAAATAAACAATTTTTTATGTCCCAAAAAGAGGACATGTCCAGGAAAAGGAGGATGGACGGTCTCCCTACAAATCGTTCTGACCTACAGCATAATGTTACCGTGCTGTGTAAATGTAAAAAAAAACAAAAAAAAAAAATTTGCATAAAAGAAATAAATAATGTTTTTCAATACATGGAGCAATCAGGATCTCAATAGGAAGGGATGAAAAACAAAAATACAGTAGACCGCTATTAATCAAGACTATAAGAGGTACACAGTGCAGCTATAATCTAGTGATAAACCGTATGAAGGTCCCTGTCGTGGACTTATTGTAGACATCCACATACTGCACAGTCCTATGACATCACAGCATCGCACTCCATTTGCAGGGAGAATGGGACTAGGTGAACATTACATTTTTTATTTTATTAGCACAGACCACCCAACGTTTTGGACGTGTTTTTCCTCCCTGGAATACCCCTTTAAATGTTAGCACAAAAAAATCATCTGATCATAGACAAGTCAAAATTGCACCAAATAGTGAAAAACGATATAGGGTGAGGTTTAATGTACAAATAGGAACCAGACAGCGTAATATGTGTATTAATGCAACAGAGGGGGCACTTGTTAACAGTGCAGACTTCACTGCTGTATCTAACACTAAGGGGGCTACACTGTCATAAGGTGGGCACTAAAGAGGCTACACCGTCAAAGGGTGGGCTGTAAGGGGGCTACACCATCATAAGGTGGGCACTAAGGGGGCTACACCATAATAAGGTGGGCACTAAGGGGGCTACACCATCATAAGGTGGGCACTAAGGGGACTACACCATCATAAGGTGGGCACTAAGGGGGCTACACTGTCATAAGGTGGGCACTGAGGGGGCTACACTGTCATAAGGTGGGCACTAAAGAGGCTACACCGTCATAGGGTGGGCTGTAAGGGGGCTACACCATCATAAGGTGGGCACTAAAGAGGCTACACCATCATAAGGTGGGCACTAAAGAGGCTACACTATCATCAGGTGGACACTAAGGGGGCTACACCGTCATTGGGTGGGCTGTAAGGGGGCTACACCATCATAAGGTGGGCACTAAGGGGGCTACACCATCATAAGGTGGGCACTAAGGGGGCTACACCATCATAAGGTGGGCACTAAGGGGGCTACACCATCATAAGGTGGGCACTAAGGGGGCTACACTGTCATAAGGTGGGCACTAAGGGGGCTACACCATCATAGGGTGGGCACTAAGGGGCTACACCGTCATAAGGTGGGCACTAAGGGGGCTACACCATCATAAGGTGGGCACTAAGGGGGCTACACCATCATAGGGTGGGCACTAAGGGGGCTACACCATCATAGGGTAGGCACTAAGGGGGCTACACCGTCATAGGGTGGGCACTAAGGGGGCTACACCATCATAGGGTAGGCACTAAGGGGGCTACACCGTCATAGGGTGGGCACTAAGGGGCCTACACCATCATAAGGTGGGCACTAAGGGGGCTACACTGCCATAAGTTGGGCACTAAAGGGGCTACACCATCATAAGGTGGGCACTAAGGGGCTACATTATCATAAGGTGGGTACTTAGGAGGGTATGAGAACAGTATATCTCCCAACCGTCCTGGATCTGATGGGACAGTCCCCGATTTCAGTGGCTGTCCCGGTACGGGGGAGGAATGTCCTGCTTTCTGTGGGGGAGGAATGTCCTGCTTTTTTTTTGTGGGCATATTACTGGGGGGGGGCACAATGTGGGCATATTACTGTGGGCATATTACTGAGGGCACAATGTGGGCATATTACTGGGTGCATAATGTGGGTATATTACTGGGGACACAGCTGGACATATTACTGGGGACACAATGTGGGTATATTACTAGGGGCACAACTGGGCAAATTACTGGGGACACGTAACAGGGCATATTACTGGGGGTACAGCTGGGCATATTACTGGGGGCACATAACTGGGGAATAATTACTATGTGGGGCAGTAAGGGGACTGGGTGGGATTAGGTGGTATAGTTGTGTTTTAGGCGGAGTTAGAGGCGTGGCCCATTGCAAACCTGTCCCTCTTTGTTCATTCACAAAGTTGGGAGATGTGGAACAGTACTACTGTGAGGGGGCATTCTGCTGTGTGTGGGGGGCACTGGGTTTGGGTGGGCGTGTCTATATAAGCGTTAGGCGGGGTTAGAGGTGTGGCTTAGCTGTTGCAGCTTGCTACCCTCGCCGTTCTCTCCCCTTGGTCTGTTTATAAGCCGGGAGATGCTGATCATATGGGTTTATGTCACTGAGTGAATCCTAAAGGCCAATGACCCCTCAGAGACACACGGGGACAGCAGGACAGCACCGTTGTTAGCCCAGCCCAGCCCCCTCCACACACCGCTGACACAGACCACCGCCTGTTTATGCAAATCCCATTTTATAAACAAACAAGTACGTCCTTCCGGCTCTTCAGTGATTGGCTGTACGGCTGGAGTGGGCGGGCTTGTGTTGGAAGCGTACGGTTGCCATGCCGCTAACAGCTTCCGGTCTGTGTAATGTGCCGCCTTCATACAGCGGGACAAGTGAGCGGTGTGCCCGCCGGGGTGAGTGTTCTGTGCGTTATCTGACAGCCGCAGTTTACACTATGTGCAGCTTGCTATGTGTGTGGGGATAAGACACAGCGATATTTTCCGAGGTGTGTAGTCTGACAACTTTCTCGGGGGCTTCCTCAGTATGATGAAGCAGGAGCAGATACATCACATTTTTGCAGTTTTATTATTATTTTTTAATAGTTCAAGTGTTTTTAAATGCGTTTTTAAAAAAAAAAAAAAAAAAACTTGTCATTGTACAGTCACGCGTAGCAGATTTTCCATAGCGGAATTTTCGCCGCTGATTTCGCCTTATGCAATGGCTAAAACTGTGGAAGTGGCAACATAACTTGACGTGTTGTAGATCCCCACCACAGGTTAAAGGGGCTCTCCAGCCGTGGAGATGACAACCCTGAGGGACGTCCCAGTCCATCTGTCAGCAGACTTATCCCTAGGACACTGGCTGACCTGTTACATGTGCACTTGGCATCTGAAGACATCTGTGTTGGTCCCATGTTCATATGTGCCCGCATTACTGAGAAAAATCATGTTTTACTCTATGCAAATGAACCTCTAGGAGCAATGTTGCCGTTAGGGCCAGTTCACACTTTAGCGCCGATTTTGGAATGTTTCTGCCTCAAAAACAGCTTCAAAACAGCCTCCCATTCATTTCAATGAGAAGCAGCACTTGCTTCTTTTTTAGGTTACTTTGACATCTGCGTTGTGCTGTCCGCTATTGAGATCTGTCAAAACGTCTCAAAACTGCAGCACAATACTTCCGTTTTGTCCCCATTCATTGTCAATGGGGACAAAACTGAACAATTCAGTCACGAAAAAAACGGATCTAGCGCCCATTAACTTACAATGGTTTCAGATCCAGTTTCTTAATTTTCTATATTATACGACCGGATCCGTTCTGAACGGAAGCAGACGGTTGTATTATTCGCACTGAAGCATTTTGTTGTGGTTTTGAGATCCCCTGCAGCACCGTACAGCAAAACTTCTGATGTGAAAGTAGCATGTACAAAAGAAGTGGTGTGCAGGGGAGCCCAATGCTGAGGGGGGTGCTGGACTCATCACCTCCAGCCGGATGTACCGTAGATGACGTTTTATGTAGTTGGAGGCCTATTGTCATCTAGTAGCAAGTCAAGGAGACCATCATAGCAACTTATCCCAGGTTCCATTATAGCAGAGATGCCCAACCTACGCCCCTCCAGCTGTTGTAAAACTACAACTCCCACCATGCCTTGCTGTAGGCTGTCCAGGAGCTGGAGGGCCACAGGTTGGGCATCCCTGCATTATAGCAATATAGGTAATGTGCCTGATCCCTGGACCCCCCCACGAGCATGAGAACAGAGGGCCTGGGTTCCCTCCCCCTTGAGTGGCACAGTGGTCACACGTTCACATTTCTGCTCCATTCATTGTCTATGGGGCTGGTGGTGATAAGTTGCTATGGTGGACGATCCCTCTAAATCCTATAGCTGAGCGGTGAGTACATTCAGAGGCTGTAGTTCCCCTCCTCTAAAGTCAATCGCCCAGCATTTGCCCATAGAGGTGTGTGCCCCGGTACTGCCACGTGGCACAAAGTCCTGTATTCCTAAATGTTGATTCATGAAGTCCTTTGTGTTTAGGATCTGGCCGCTGCTGTGAATAAAGATGGCAGACGAGGACCATGACAGCAAGGACCTGAGCTTGATGGATAAGCAGATCACAAGGTAAGAGCTCTAGGCCTATATATGTCCTGATTTTACTGGAAGTGCCCCCCTATCACATAGGTGCAGACCCCTATTTGTAGGGTGAGTAGCTGAATAGCCGTGCAGGACCCTCTCAGACACTGCTCAGGCCTGTAAACCCCTTACAGCTGTTTATTAAAGCAGTATTCCAGTTACTACAAGTTATATACTGAGATAACTTACTGATCGGTGGTGTCCGACCGCAGGGACCCTCACTGATCCCGAGAACGCCCCGGCAAATACTGATCTCTGAGCATGCTCTGGCCCTCTCGACAGTGACTGACAGAGGGGCAGGGGAGTGATCCCCTTGTTAAAGGGGTATTACAGCTGTAACAAGTTATGTCCTATCCATAGAAAATTAATGGAACAACAGGTCTAGTATGCCGTGCCATTCTTCTCTATGGGACTGCCAGGGTTAACCGAGTATGAGCCCTTGGCTGTGTCTAGCTGTCCCACAGAATTGAACAGAGCGGCAGTACACACGCTCAGCCTGCCGCTACATTCATTTCGGGGGGCCCTGCAGTGTTTAGGATCCCCGTTCTGGTGATAGACTCCCACCAATCGATGGTAATAGTTTTGGTTATGTTAATAGTTAAAGGGGTATTCCAGTAAAGTAACCTAATTTTTGAAAAACTGCAGTAAGGCTGCAAGCTGTGACCCAACCAGAACCCATGCCTATACATATAACCAGAACCCATGCCTATACATATAACCAGAACCCATACCTATACATATAACCAGAACCCATGCCTATACATATAACCAGAACCCATGCCTATACATATAACCAGAACCCATACCTGTACATATAACCAGAACCCATACCTGTACATATAACCAGAACCCATACCTGTACATATAACCAGAACCTACACCTGTACATATAACCAGAACCCATACCTGTACATATAACCAGAACCCATACCTGTAAATATAAACCAGAACCCATACCTGTACATATAACCAGAACCCATACTGTACATATAACCAGAACCCATACCTGTACATATAACCAGAACCCACACCTGTACATATAACCCAGAACCCATACCTGTACATATAACCAGAACCCATACCTGTACATATAACCAGAACCCATACCTGTACATATAACCAGAACCCATCCCTGTACATATAACCAGAAACCCATCCCTGTACATATAACCAGAACCCATACCTGTTACAGTATAACCAGAACCCATCCCTGTACATATAACGCAGAACCCACACCTGTACATATAACCAGAACCCATACCTGTACATATAACCAGAACCCATACCTGTACATATAACCAGAACCCATACCTGTACATATAACCAGAACCCATACCTATTACATATAACCAGAACCCATACCTGTAACATATAACCAGAACCATACCTTACATAAACCAGAACCCATACCGTACATATAACCAGAACCCATACCTGTACATATAACCAGAACCCATACTGTACATATAACCAGAACCCATACCTGTAACATATAACCAGAACCCATACCTGTACATATAACCAGAACCCATACCTTACATATAACCAGAACCCATACCTGTACATATAACCAGAACCCACACCTGTACATATAACCAGAACCCATACCTGTACATATAACCAGAACCCATACCTGTACATATAACCAGAACCCATACCTGTACATATAACCAGAACCCATACCTATACATATAACCAGAAACCCATACCTGTACATATAACCAGAACCCATACCTGTACATATAACCAGAACCCATACCTGTACATATAACCAGAACCTATACCTGTACATATAACCAGAACCCATACCTATAGATATAACCAGAACCCATACCTATACATATAACCAGAACCCATACCTATACATATAACCAGAACCCATGTCTATACATATAACCAGAACCCATGTCTATACATATAACCAGAACCCATACCTGTACATATAACCAGAACCCATGCCTATACATATAACCAGAACCCATGCCTATACATATAACCAGAACCCATACCTGTACATATAACCAGAACCCATGTCTATACATATAATCAGAACCCATACCTATACATATAATCAGAACCCATACCTGTACATATAACCAGAACCTACACCTATACATATAACCAGAACCCATGTCTATACATATAACCAGAACCCATGTCTATACATATAATCAGAACCCATACCTGTACATATAACCAGAACCTACACCTATACATATAACCAGAACCCATGTCTATACATATAACCAGAACCCATACCTGTACATATAACCAGAACCTACACCTATACATATAACCAGAACCCATGTCTATACATATAACCAGAACCCATGTCTATACATATAACCAGAACCCATACCTGTACATATAACCAGAACCCATACCTGTACATATAACCAGAACCCATGTCTATACATATAACCAGAACCCATGCCTATACATATAACCAGAACCCATACCTGTACATATAACCAGAACCCATACCTGTACATATAACCAGAACCTACACCTATACATATAACCAGAACCTACACCTATACATATAACCAGAACCTACACCTATACATATAACCAGAACCTACACCTATACATATAACCAGAACCCATGTCTATACATATAACCAGAACCCATGTCTATACATATAACCAGAACCCATGCCTATACATATAACCAGAACCCATACCTGTACATATAACCAGAACCCATGCCTATACATATAACCAGAACCCATACCTGTACATATAACCAGAACCTACACCTATACATATAACCAGAACCTACACCTATACATATAACCAGAACCTACACCTATACATATAACCAGAACCCATGTCTATACATATAACCAGAACCCATGTCTATACATATAACCAGAACCCATGCCTATACATATAACCAGAACCCATACCTATACATATAACCAGAACCCATACCTGTACATATAACCAGAACCCATACCTGTACATATAACCAGAACCCATACCTGTACATATAACCAGAACCCATGCCTATACATATAACCAGAACCCGTACCTGTACATATAACCAGAACCCGTACCTGTACATATAACCAGAACCCGTACCTGTACATATAACCAGAACCCACACCTGTACATATAACCAGAACCCATACCTGTACATATAACCAGAGCTTCATTTTACCTTGCAATCCATGTGTCTAGCTCCTGTGTGAGCCTGCAGCACACTGAGAGTATCATGGCTGATGATGAATTAGTCTAAAACATTATATTTATGGTAACCGGAATACCTCTGTAAAGGTTTTTGTGCTGTTTGGGCTAAAAGTAGAGCAGACTTGTCTCCATACTTTGGGAGACAGGTCTATACCCCGAGGTCCGGGCATCAAGGCTAGCCAATTGCTAGTCTTGGCGCCCACCAGACATCAAAACTTTTGACATTTCGCTATGAAATTACAGATCCGCTTTAACCATTTGCAGGGCATGAGAGAGGTTTTTTTACTGTGCTGGAATACCCCTTTAAGGCCTCATGCACATGGCCGTGGCCGTATTGTGGCCCGCATATAGCCACACGACGGATATGGACCCGTTCACTTGAATGGGTCCGCAGTCCAGGCGGACTCAGCACTCGGGAAAAGCGGCGTGAGCGGCAAAATGTTGCAGATTTTGCCGCAAAAACCTGCTGCGACACAATCTGCTACATTAATATGCCAAAAAGTGACGTATAATTCATAATACATGTCCCCCTATGTGTTTACCGCTCTTACTTCTTTATCCTTTCAGTCTGCTGGACATTAACTTGCATGCTCGCCTCCTGTCCCTCAACCTGCACTGCAATCAGATCTCCAGGATTGAAGGCCTCTCCTCCCTCCATCGTCTGCAGCATCTGGACCTGTCATCCAATCTTCTTTCCAGAATTGAAGGTCTGGACGCTCTCATCAGTCTGCAGAGTCTGAATCTGTCATGTAACCGGCTGACAGCGATAGAAGGTGAGTGCCTGGATGGCTCTATGGGACTGTGAAATATCAGTGAGAACATTGGGGGAATATTATTTGCTGATTTACGCCGTGCTTTTTTTTGTTTTTTAAAGGGAGTCTTTCACCTGTTTTTCACCAATATATAAGAGCAGTGCCCCATAGAAGATTGCAGACACATCCCAGACATACCTGTGTGCACTGTGTGTCTGTATTACATGTCACATCCCAGACATACCTGTGTGCACTGTGTGTCTGTATTACATGTCACATCCCAGACATACCTGTGTGCACTGTGTGTCTGTATTACATGTCACATCCCAGACATACCTGTGTGCACTGTGTGTCTGTATTACATGTCACATCCCAGACATACCTGTGTGCACTGTGTGTCTGTATTACATGTCACATCCCAGACATACCTGTGTGAACTGTGTGTGTGTATTACATGTCACATCCCAGACATACCTGTGTGCACTGTGTGTGTATTACATGTCACATCCCAGACATACCTGTGTGCACTGTGTCTGTATTACATGTCACATCCCAGACATACCTGTGTGCACTGTGTGTATTACATGTCACATCCCAGACATACCTGTGTGCACTGTGTGTCTGTATTACATGTCACATCCCAGACATACCTGTGTGCACTGTGTCTGTATTACATGTCACATCCCAGACATACCTGTGTGTACTGTGTGTCTGTATTACATGTCACATCCCAGACATACCTGTGTGCACTGTGTGTGTGTATTACATGTCACATCCCAGACATACCTGTGTGCACTGTGTGTGTGTATTACATGTCACATCCCAGACATACCTGTGTGCACTGTGTGTATTACATGTCACATCCCAGACATACCTGTGTGCACTGTGTGTGTATTACATGTAACATCCCAGACATACCTGTGTGCACTGTGTGTCTGTATTATGTCACATCCCAGACATCCCTGTGTGCACTGTGTGTCTGTATTACATGTCACATCCCAGACATACCTGTGTGCACTGTGTGTGTGTATTACATGTCACATCCCAGACATACCTGTGTGCACTGTGTGTGTATTACATGTCACATCCCAGACATCCCTGTGTGCACTGTGTGTCTGTATTATATGTCACATCCCAGACATACCTGTGTGAACTGTGTGTGTGTATTACATGTCACATCCCAGACATACCTGTGTGCACTGTGTGTGTATTACATGTCACATCCCAGACATACCTGTGTGCACTGTGTCTGTATTACATGTCACATCCCAGACATACCTGTGTGCACTGTGTGTATTACATGTCACATCCCAGACATACCTGTGTGCACTGTGTGTGTATTACATGTAACATCCAGACATACCTGTGTGCACTGTGTGTGTATTACATGTAACATCCCAGACATACCTGTGTGCACTGTGTGTCTGTATTATGTCACATCCCAGACATCCCTGTGTGCACTGTGTGTCTGTATTACATGTCACATCCCAGACATACCTGTGTGAACTGTGTGTGTGTATTACATGTCACATCCCAGACATACCTGTGTGCACTGTGTGTGTATTACATGTCACATCCCAGACATACCTGTGTGCACTGTGTCTGTATTACATGTCACATCCCAGACATACCTGTGTGCACTGTGTGTATTACATGTCACATCCCAGACATACCTGTGTGCACTGTGTGTCTGTATTACATGTCACATCCCAGACATACCTGTGTGCACTGTGTGTGTGTATTATGTCACATCCCAGACATCCCTGTGTGCACTGTGTGTGTGTATTACATGTCACATCCCAGACATACCTGTGTGCACTGTGTGTGTATTACATGTAACATCCCAGACATACCTGTGTGCACTGTGTGTCTGTATTATGTCACATCCCAGACATCCCTGTGTGCACTGTGTGTCTGTATTACATGTCACATCCCAGACATCCCTGTGTGCACTGTGTGTATTACATGTCACATCCCAGACATACCTGTGTGCACTGTGTGTCTGTATTACATATCACATCCCAGACATACCTGTGTGCACTGTGTGTGTGTATTACATGTCACATCCCAGACATCCCTGTGTGCACTGTGTGTCTGTATTACATGTCACATCCCAGACATACCTGTGTGCACTGTGTGTCTGTATTACGTGTCCAGAAAAAGCACTTTTATTCTGCAGGAAAACAGCTCCCAAGTGCCCGGCTCTGCTGCTGCTGCAAACCAGACTGAAGAGGGGAGGGCTGCTTTAGCTGCTCATATCTTGGGATTGGTAGCAGATAGAAAATGACCTTCTATGAAAGCTGACATTCCAAGCTTTCAAATGATACCAAAATCATTATATCCAGTATATCAGAAGATATAGCTGTGCTTGGTATTGCAGCTCAGCTCCATTTACTTCAATGGTCCTGAGCTGCACCTAGGCCATGTGACCAATTAAACTGATGACACATGGCCTAGACTAAACTGAGAGAAGGCCGCGGCACTACTGCCAGCACCGATGCTTTTCAGACCTCCACTGATTAGATAGTGGTGACCTATCCAGAGAATAGGTTATCATCATTATTATTAGGATTTATTAACACGCCATTCATTCGATGGCGCTGTACATATGTAAAGGGACATACATAATAAAAAACAAGTATAGTAAGCATGAACAAGGCGAATTACAAACTGTTACAGAAGGAGAGGGCACCCTGCCCGCGACAATCTACAAGAGACAGGAGAAGGATACAGTAGGTGAGGGTAAAGCTGGTCATGACGGTATAGTAGCAGCAGGGTCATCAGTAGTATAGGGTTGGAAAACCCCGTTAATATAAGGCCTCGTGCTCCCGGATGTGTGCCCGCTGGGCCCACAAACAGCGGGTCCACAATATCCAGGCCCCGGACCTTTGTGCTCTGCATCACAGATACAGACCCATTCAAGCAATCAGAAGGTGTGGTGCGGAATGGAGGCACAAACCCTACGGAGTGCTTCCGTGGGTTTCTCTCTATGCCTCTGAACGTGTTCTAGTTTTTTGCTGTGCAGACTGATCAATTTGAATGGGTCTGGATCCGTCTGGGGCAGCATTATGGATGGTGCCTGTGCATTGGGGACTGCAAATTGCCGGGCAACAACCGTATGCATGAGCCCTAAATTTAAAAAAAAACTTAGCTCTCCTGCTCTGGAGGACGCGCCCTTTCTGCACTCACCGCTCCCTTGTCTTCAGTCAGCGCCGTTCTACACTGTGACCATAGTGGAAGTGCTCATTAGTATTCGCACTGCCATTTTTCTCCACTTTTGGAGGAAAAAAATGTGACTTATAGAGCAACAAATACAGTAAGTTACTTTGATGAAAAGAAAGCTTTTGTGGGGGGAGCATGGCTGGTCTTACTGAACGAGAAACGGCGCAGAAATGTAGCGCATTACGATATATCCCGTTTCCCTGTGTTTTCAGCCATTTCTGGAAAGTAATACTTTTAGTGTCACTTACCTCCAAAATGGTGACCTGTTCTGCTAGCGTTGAATTATATGTTAAGAATCTGGTGATATAAAGATTATTATATTTAGAAAGAAAGAATTCTGTAAAAAGTATAACGTTGGTGGGGCAACCATATAATCCGTCCTAGACAACTTCTCTATGGCCATTTTACAGTACTCAGGAATATACACATTAGACCCATACACAAGATCTGTACACGTGGTGGAAGTGTTACGTACTGCACGTGTATGGCACATATAGAGCGTGTCCTAAAATCTGTGCAGAACTTCTGAAAACCCCATTCACTAGCATTGGATTGCACTCTGTTGCAGAATTCTGCTCTGATAATTTACAGGGGTTATTCCATGATTCACAGTATAGGTGACAACTGTTGTCCCAGCAGTCGGACCCCTAGTGATCCTGAAAATGGAGGGTCCCCAGTCCCCTGTCTGAATGGAGCGTTAATGAGCTTGTCTGTGCGTCACTCTATGTCAGCTCATTGGGGGCTTCGGACCCCTGGATCGCTAGGAGTCCAAGTGCTCTGGATAAGTGGTATATATTTTCATGGGATCATTTACTGCCCAAATGTCCGACTTATGGGGGCAGATTTACTAATGGCGTCGTACTGTGCACTGTCTAACAATACGAATTAGTCCTAGGGCTCATGCACACAACCGTATGTATTTTGCGGTTCGCAACACACGGATCCGCAAAAAATGCGGTTGACATGCGTGTGTATTCTGTATTTTGCGGAACAGAACAGCTGGCCCCTAATAGAACAGTCCTATCCTTGTGCATATTGCGGACAATAATAGGACATGTTCTATTTTTTTGCAGAAAAGACATACAGAAACGGAATGCACGTGGAGTCATTTCCGTTTTTTTGCTGCCCCATTGAAGTGAATGGTTCCACGTACAGGCTGCAAAATAACTGAACGGACATGGAAACAAAATAAGTTTGTGTGCATGAGCCCTTAATATTAGGGGCATTTACAGGATCGTATGTATTTTGCTGTCTGCAAAAAATACGGATGGCGTCCGTGTTGCATCCGTGTTATTTATTTAACTTGTTTGTGCAGACCCACTGTAACAATTCCTATCCCTCTCTGCAAAATGGACACGTTCTATCTCTTTTCAGGACTGTGGAACGGACATACGGATGCAGACAGCACACTGGCCTCATTGAAATGAATGGTTCCGCTTCCAATCCGCATTTTTTGCGGACCAAAAATACAGTCGTGTGAATGGGGCCATAGACAATTTTACTATTCTTGCACATGGCTCTTTGTAAATTTGGAGAACTGTAAATCCTGAGGCAGATTGACATTAGAATTCCATTCATGTGCCAAAAATGTCCGTGTGCCATAAAAACTGTCTAGTGTAAGTTTCCGGTACCTATAAGTTGGCATGGTTTCACTCCAAAATTTTGGCGCACAATTTGCACTTAGGTCATGCCACCTTTCTAGCAAAGTCGCCCACTTATTAGATGGGGCGGAAAAAGCTTAGAAGAGCGTGGAAAACGGTTAGTAAATGTGATGCAAAGCAGGTACTCCAGTTTTTTGGCCATATAGAACTGGCAGGTTTTTATTCGTAAATCTGCCCCATGGAGTCCAGTAGACTGCCACGTGATTAATTATTTAGAAGTTTTTAGCATTTTTATGGTTTTAGTAACTGTTAATGTGAGCTTCTGAAATTTTCTCTCCACTGCCATAAATCCGGAGCCCATCTTGGCTGAAATACTGTTCATCTCTGGCTCTTGGTTGGTCATAGCGCCGGATCTGTCACCAGCAATCGCCCAACAAACCCCATTCACTGCCAGTGAGATCCGTTTGGCTCGACTGAGGTCCTGACGTTTTCTTTATAAACTGAAGCCACAACGCAGGAGGAATCAGGAGCTCTTTAGTGGCTGCTCTAATGTTAAAGGGCATCTGTCAGCAGATTTGTCCCTAGGACACTGGCTGACCTGTTACATGTGCGCTTGGCAGCTGAAGACATCTGTGTTGGTCCCATGTTCATGTGTGTCCACATTGCTGAGAAAAATTGAAGTTTAAATATATGCAAATGAGCCACTAGGAGCAACGGGGGCATTACCATCAGGGCTGTGGAGTCGGAGTCGGTATAAAATGGATCGACTCCTAAAATATATAATGAATTAGTACATTTAGTTCAGTGCTGAATATATTTTTATAAGAATTTGTGAAAATGATGAAATGTCCTATAAATGTCTGTTCTATTCCTGATCTAAGGATTTAGGCTTTTAGTTGAGGTGACTGTGTGCTGCCCTTTATGTCCAGTGCATGTTCTCTCTGTATGCTTTATGTTTCCTCTGAGCTCATGTTTGGAGAGGTTAGCTGCTCTCATGGCTTCTATCTTCTGCTGATGTAAAACACCTAGCGCCTTATGTATGAAAACTGTCTAGGTGTAGAAGTTTCTTTGTTGCCCATAGCAACCAATCAGAGCTCCCCTTTCATTTCATATAGTGCTCTGGAGAAATGAAAGGGGAGCTCTGATTGGTTGCTATGGGCAACAGAAAAAGTCTTAGACCTAGACAGTTTTCATACATCAGGCCCAGAGGCGTAGCTACTGGGGGGGGGGGGCGCAGGGGAGGTGATGCACGTTCTGCTGATCTGAGGTCTGATGGGGGTACATTCTGCTGATCTGAGGTCTGATGGGGGCACATTTTGCTGATCTGAGGTCTGATGGGGGGCACATTCTGTTGATATGAGGTCTGATGGGGGCACATTCTGCTGATCTGAGGTCTGATGGGGGCACATTCTGCCGATCTGAGGTCTGATGGGGGCACATTGTGCTGATCTGAGGTCTGATGGGGGCACATTGTGCTGATCTGAGGTCTTTTGGGGGCACATTGTGCTGATCTGAGGTCTGATGGGGGCACATTCTGTTGATCTGAGGTCTGATGGGGCACATTGTGCTGATCTGAGGTCTGATGGGGGCACATTGTGCTGATCTGAGGTCTGATGGGGGCACATTGTGCTGATCTGAGGTCTGATGGGGGCACATTGTGCTGATCTGAGGTCTTTTGGGGGCACATTGTGCTGATCTGAGGTCTGATGGGGCACATTCGGCTGATCTGAGGTCTGATGGGGGCACATTCGGCTAATCTGAGGTCTGATGGGGG
Organism: Rhinella marina; assembly: GCA_900303285.1. NCBI lineage: Eukaryota > Metazoa > Chordata > Amphibia > Anura > Bufonidae > Rhinella > Rhinella marina. The sequence goes on along the minus strand of ONZH01016152.1, from coordinate 88,592 downwards.
CACATTCGGCTGATCTGAGGTCTGATGGGGGCACATTCGGCTGATCTGAGGTCTGATGGGGGCACATTCGGCTGATCTGAGGTCTGATGGGGGCACATTCGGCTGATCTGAGGTCTGATGGGGGCACATTCGCAGATCTGAGGTCTGATGGGGGCACATTCGGCTGATCTGAGGTCTGATGGGGGCACATTCGGCTGATCTGAGGTCTGATGGGGGCACATTCGGCTGATCTGAGGTCTGATGGGGGCACATTCTGCTGATCTGAGGTCTGATGGGGGCACATTCTGCCGATCTGAGGTCTGATGGGGGCACAATACACTGATCTGAGGTCTGATGGGGGCACATTCTGCTGATCTGAGGTCTGATGGGGGCACATTCTGCTGATCTGAGGTCTGATGGGGGCACATTCTGCTGATCTGAGGTCTGATGGGGGCACATTCTGCTGATCTGAGTCTGATGGGGGCACATTCTGCCGATCTGAGGTCTGATGGGGGCACAATACACTGATCTGAGGTCTGATGGGGGCACATTCTGCTGATCTGAGGTCTGATGGGGGCACATTCTGCTGATCTGAGGTCTGATGGGGGCACATTCTGCTGATCTGAGGTCTGATGGGGGCACATTCTGCTGATCTGAGTCTGATGGGGGCACATTCTGTTGATCTGAGGTCTGATGGGGGTACATTCTGCTGATCTGAGGTCTGATGGGGGCACATTCGGCTGATCTGAGGTCTGATGGGGGCACCTTCGGCTGATCTGAGGTCTGATGGGGGCACATTCGGCTGATCTGAGGTCTGATGGGGCACATTCGGCTGATCTGAGGTCTGATGGGGCACATTCGGCTGATCTGAGGTCTGATGGGGGCATTGATCTGAGGTCTGATGGGGGCACATTCGGCTGATCTGAGGTCTGATGGGGGCACATTCGCTGATCTGAGGTCTGATGGGGGCACATTCGGCTGATCTGAGGCTGATGGGGGATTCTGATCTGAGGTCTGATGGGGGCACATTCGGCTGATCTGAGGTCTGATGGGGGCACATTCGGCTGATCTGAGGTCTGATGGGGGCACAATTCGGCTGATCTGAGGTCTGATGGGGGCACATTCGGCTGATCTGAGGTCTGATGGGGGCACATTCGGCTGATCTGAGGTCTGATGGGGGCACATTCGGCTGATCTGAGGTCTGATGGGGGCACATTCGGCTGATCTGAGGTCTGATGGGGGCACATTGCTGATCTGAGGTCTGATGGGGGCACATTCGGCTGATCTGAGGTCTGATGGGGCACATTCGGCTGATCTGAGGTCTGATGGGGGCACAATACACTGATCTGAGGTCTGATGGGGGCACATTCTGCTGATCTGAGGTCTGATGGGGGCACATTCTGCTGATCTGAGGTCTGATGGGGGCACATTCTGCCGATCTGAGGTCTGATGGGGGCACATTGTGCCGATCTGAGGTCTGATGGGGGCACATTGTGCCGATCTGAGGTCTGATGGGGGCACATTGTGCTGATCTGAGGTCTGATGGGGGCACATTGTGCTGATCTGAGGTCTGATGGGGGCACATTCTGTTGATCTGAGGTCTGATGGGGTACATTCTGCTGATCTGAGGTCTGATGGGGGCACATTCGGCTGATCTGAGGTCTGATGGGGGCACATTCGGCTGATCTGAGGTCTGATGGGGGCACATTCGGCTGATCTGAGGTCTGATGGGGCACATTCGGCTGATCTGAGGTCTGATGGGGGCACATTCGGCTGATCTGAGGTCTGATGGGGGCACATTCGGCTGATCTGAGGTCTGATGGGGGCACATTCGGCTGATCTGAGTCTGATGGGGGCACATTCTGCTGATCTGAGGTCTGATGGGGGCACATTCTGCTGATCTGAGGTCTGATGGGGGCACATTCTGCTGATCTGAGGTCTGATGGGGGCACAATACACTGATCTGAGGTCTGATGGGGGCACATTCTGCTGATCTGAGGTCTGATGGGGGCACATTCTGCTGATCTGAGGTCTGATGGGGCACATTCTGCTGATCTGAGGTCTGATGGGGCACATTCTGCTGATTGAGGTCTGATGGGGGCACATTCTGCTGATCTGAGGTCTGATGGGGGCACATTCTGCTGATCTGAGGTCTGATGGGGGCACATTCTGCTGATCTGAGGTCTGATGGGGGCACATTCTGCTGATCTGAGGTCTGATGGGGGCACATTCTGCTGATCTGAGGTCTGATGGGGGTACAATACACTGATCTGAGGTCTGATGGGAGTACAATACACTGATCTCAGGTCTGATGGGGGCACATTAAGCCGATCTGAGGTCTGATGGGGGCAAGGGACTGTTAGTTTAGTGATGTAAAAGCTGGGGAGAGATTTCCTTTAACATAGGAGTCCCCTTTTTTACTCCTATTAATCCTATATTTGACTGCATTATGTGGTAGAGTATTTAGAGTAGGGTATGTAGAAAGTCTATTGTACTGTACTTAACAGCATAGAGTTGGGAGTCGGAGTCAGGGGAAATTGAGGAGTCGGGGCTTTGGCTTACCAACTCCACAGCCCTGTTTGCCATTACACCTAGAGGCTCCGCCGTGTCTGCAACTGCCGCGCTCTCTGCACTTTGACAGAACCAGGAGTTTGCGCTGCCTGGCCCTGTCAACCAAAATGCAGAGGAAAGGCAGTTGCAGAGAGAGCTGAGCCTTTTGGTGTAATGGCAACACTCCCATTGCTCCTAGAGGTTCATTTGCATGTATAAAAACATTTTTCTCAGCAATGTGGACACATATGAACATGGGACCAACACTGATGTCTTCAGATGCTAAGTGCACATGTAACAGGTCAGCCAGTGTCATAGGTACAAATCTGCTGACACTCTGACAGATGCCCTTTAAAGGGGTTGTCCAAGTTATGGAAAAAAAATATAGCACTGTAAATCTGATGGGCAGCAATATATAACTAAGTTCAGCAAGTTTTAGGCAAAAAAAATCTATATTTCCTCATTTCCCTGGTTCTCTTCTGGTCTTTGTTTACCTGCAGTAATAACAATCTCTGCCCCTCCCCCCTTCTCTGCAAAGGCAGTGAATACAAGTGCTGAGTGACATGTCTGCCTGCTGGAATACTCAGCAGCATGTTGTATGTGTAGGACTACAAGTCCCAGCTGTACAATGACACTGCTAATACATACAGGAAATTCTCCCTACCTGTTCTTGTACAATACAATTCCTCTATAGCTCCTTGCCCAGCATTTGTCTCCTCTCACTGCTGCAGCTACTGCTTGTTGTAAAGCATTGAGCCCTCAGTGTGTTCTGGCTGAAGGGGTTAATGTTTTATCTGAAGGAATCCAGGGAGAGAGCAGATAGCAGCCGGCAAAGAAAGGGGACATGGCCAGTGACGTCTCGTGTACAGACTGTTATCTGAACTATGAGGCTTGTACACGAAACATCACAGACCAGGGAGATAAGGTGACATCATAGGTCATGTGACCCTCAGTCAACTCTGAGAAACCAGCAGCTTTAGAAACACAAAGTATATGGGAAAGTTGTTATACCTGACAAGTTAGAAACATATAAAGAACAAAAAAATAACTCGGACAACCCCTTTAAGGAGTATACTGGCTTATAAAAACAAATAGGTGATAAATGTTGGATCTGTAGGAGTCCGACTGCTGGGACCTCCACAGATTGCCAGCAGTCGGGACCCTGGTCCTGCTGCTTATGTGATTTTATGGTTTAGTTCTTTGCTTGTGATCTTATAAACCTGCGTCTTACACTGTATTTTCCTCAGGGCTACAGAACTTATTAAATCTGAAGAAAGTGAACCTGTCCTATAATCGCATAGATGACCTGAGCGGTAAGTGGATGTATAACCCCCGTTTCCTCATTTCCCTGGTTAGACGTTGATTTGCCGGTGAAGAGGTTTTATTAATGACCAGACTTTTCTAGTGAGACACGATAACACAGCCGACGGCTTCATCCTCTCGGTTTGTCTAATGGGTTGTGACAGTAACATCTTTATGATAATATCACTTTGTACACAGAGACGATCTGCAGATTGTTTTTTAAATTGTTTAAGATATTAACATTTCAGTTTATTGGCCTATGAAATCCGAGGCCGTCTGAGTAGGAAAACGGAGGCATAAATTCATATTCTCTTGCGTCAGTTCCCGGCACAGACAGCCCAACTTATGAAGGGACCGGCATTAACATTTACATTAAAGAGAATCTGTCATGGGAAAGCTCCAATTATAGGCAAGTCTATTCTCCCAGCATGCAAGTGACAGCCACTTATGAAGTGACAGATTTTCTGGCTGATGCATTGCAGAACCTTAGCCGCATAGATTACCGCTACCATAGATGTATTGCAATGGTAGCCATATATTATATCGGGTCCGGGTCAACCAGCATATCTACAGAAGCCATGAGCATGAAAACAAGAGGCCCCAAGTTCTGCATGTGAAGCCATTCCCCAGAGAAATTAAGGGGACCATCAGAAATCACCTACTTAAAGGGGGTGTCCAGTTTCTGTAACACAGGTGCACAGAGCCATGTGTCCATCACATGACAGACTCCTTATGGACAGATTTTTATCCATAGGGAGTAAACAATGAGGTTTCTATTGAATGGCAACAAGGAAAACAATGTAAACTAGGGAAATTCATACATAAAAGTAAATTGGAAAAGGGCATGGGGATCATTTACTAAGGCTACTTTCACACCTGCGTCAGCAGGCTGTTCCAGCGGGGCTAACGCTAGCCCACCGTGCCGCTGGAAGTCCGCTCTGGCCCCATTCACTCTAATGGGTTTGGGCCAGAGGTCTGGCCGCAGCATGGCAACAAGCCGAGAGGCGGCCGGACAAAAACTGCAGTGTGGTGTACAAAAGTTGCAAGACCTCATTGCAACATTGTAAAATTTTGTTGCGTGGATATTTTTACACCGTCCTCTCCAGTGGGGAGTGGCAAGGCCCAGGCCGTTGGCATTGAACTTACAGCATGTGTCTGCGGCAGCTCCTGTCCTGACCTCCCAGCACTGACATGGTTACATACCATCATAAATCAATATAATGCTATGCAACCCCGTCAGTGCTGGGAGGTCAAGGCGGGAGCTACCGCAGATACACACTGCAAGTTCAATGCGTTAAACTCCCTCGTGTGAAAGCGGCCTTACATTTACCTCTGTTTCCAGGAGTAAGGCCCCATTCAGACGGCCGTATTATTGCGGGTCCGCATTATTGCAGACCCGCAATAATACGGGGGCCACCCGGCGTGTGTTCCGCACCTCTCGGAACACACGCCGGGCGGCCCCATTCAAAATGCCTATACTTGTCCGTGCGTGCGGACAAGCATAGGACATGCTTCATCGGAGCTGCGGCATGGAGCTAGCTCCGTGCGGCGGCTCCCAGCTCCATAGAGGTGAACGGGGCCGCAACTATTCCGCAATATTGCGAAATAGATACGGCCCCATTCACTGCTGTGAATGGGGCCTAAATGACTATTGAAATCTTCTTTAGTTCAGGAATGGAGTAGATTTCAGTCTAGGCTCTCTCACTGCCGGCAGATGCGCCTAATTTCTAGGCATGCACCTTGTCATAAAGTAAGATTTTTTGCTTACCGGTAAATGTGTCTTCATTGGGGGACACAGGACCATGGGTTATATCTTGCCGCCACTAGGAGGCTGACACTAAGAAAAAAAAGAAAGTCGGCTCCTCCCAGCAGGATATAACCCGCCTACTGACAGTAAACTAACCAGTTTGTGAAAAAGCAATAGGAGGAGCCAAACACATAACAGTCGAACTCAAGTAAAGAACTACAAACCAGCCAGACAACGAACCTCAGAACCAGAGAAAGGGTGGGTGCTGTGTCCCCCAATGAAGACTCCGAGAAAAAGATTTTACCGGTAAGCAAAAAATCTTACTTTCTCGGTCGTCACATTGGGGGACACAGGACCATGGGACGTCCAAAAGCAGTCCCTTAGGGTGGGAGCAAAATCAAGACTCAGGCCGAAGAAGCCACCGCAACCTGCAAGACTCTGTGGCCCAAACTCGCATCAGCCGAAGCATAAGTGTTGACCCGGTAAAACTGAGAAAACGTGTGCAAGGAAGAGCATGTGGCGGCTTTGCGTGGAGTGAGCTGACACCCGAAAAGGAGGCACCTTACCCTTGCCGCGATACGCCACCGAAATGGTCAGACGAACCCAGCGGGACAGCGTCGCCTTAGAAGCTGCAAGCCCCTTCCTGGGACCGTCAGGAATAACAAAAAGGGCGTCGGAACGACGGAACGGTTCCGTGCGGGCAAGATAGGTGCGGAGCGCACGCACCACATCCAAGCGATGGAGAGAGCGTTCACGAGGGTGGGCAGGAGAAGGACAGAAGGATGGGAGGACGATATCTTCGTTTAGATGAAAAGAGGAGACCACCTTAGGCAGGAAGGAAGGAGAGGGACGCAGGACCACTTTATGCTGATGCAAGACAAGGAAGGGAGAGCGGCAAGAAAGGGCCGCGAGCTCCGAAACTCTACGGATAGAGGTGATCGCCATGAGGAAAACCACCTTGTGGTACAACAAGGTCAAAGGGACATCCTTGAGAGGCTCGAAAGGGGACGACTGGAGTGCATCAAGGACAAGATTCAAATCCCACGGAGAAGTGGGAACCTGATAAGGGGGAACAGTATGAGCAACACCCTGCATGAAAGTTTTTACCTGAGACAGGGAAGCCAGAGGGCGCTGGAAAAAAACAGAGAGAGCAGAGACCTGGCCTTTAAGGGAACGTAAGGCAAGACCGGTGTCCAGACCTGCTTGAAGAAAGGCAAGAAGGCGCGAGACCGAAAAAACCAACGGAGGAACAGAGGAAACTTCGCAAAATCTCAAATAAGATTTCCAGGCGCGATAGTAAATGTGCAAGGAAAAAGCCTTCCGGGCCCGAATCATGGTCCGCACCACCGCGTCGGAGAAGCCTTGAGACTTTAAGTGGCAAGTGGCAAACTGGACCTTGAGAGAGAAGATCCTGACGGTCTGGTAGGCGCCAGGGGGCGTCGACGGCCAGGGAGACGAGATCCGCGTACCAGACGCATCTGGGCCAGTCCGGAGCCACCAGGATCACCGGAACGCCTTCCGCCTTGATCTTTTTTGACCACCTTCGGCAAGAGCGGAAGAGGAGGGAAGAGGTAAGGGAGGGCGAACTGGTTCCAGGGGATCACCAGAGCATTTGTGGCGACGGCAGCGGGATCCCGTGTTCTGCTCACGAATCGCGGAACTTGATTGTTGAGCCGAGAGGCCATTAGGTCCACGTCCGGCGTCCCCCAGCGTAGACAGATCTGGTGGAAGACTTTGGGATGCAGAGACCACTCGTTGGGGTCCACCCGCGTGCGGCTCAGGAAGTCTGCTACCCAATTGTCGACTCCGGGGATGTTAACCGCCGACAGAGCCGGTACGTGGTCTTCCGCCCAGGTGAGTATCAGCGCCACTTCCTGCATAGCTGCTTTGCTGCGAGTCCCGCCTTGACGATTGATGTATGCCACGGCGGTGGCGTTGTCCTACTGTATGCGGACGGGGAGTCCCTGCAGGTCGGCCTGCCAATGGAGAAGGGAAAGCCGAATCGCCCAGAGTTCCAGAACGTTGATTGAGAGGAGAGCCTCTGGAGGGGACCAAGAACCCTGCACGGTTCAGTGTTCCCAAACGCCTCCCCAGCCCTGGAGACTGGCGTACGTCGTCACCACTTGCCACCGAAAAGGGAGGAAGGAGCGGCCGCTGAGGAGAGAGGGAGACCGAAGCCACCACTGGAGCTCCTTCCGTAGGCGAGACAGAATAAGAACGAGGTGGTCAAGTGACGGAAGGGACCTGTTCCATCGCGACAGCAGAAAGAGCTGAAGCGGACGAGTCCTGAACTGGGCAAAGGGAACGGCTTCCATCGAGGCCACCATTTTCCCCAGAACCCTCATGCAGAACCTGAGGGTCACTGAGTGGGAGGAACAAAGGGTCCGAACCCCCGAGCGAAAGGACAACAGCTTGTCCTCCGGAAGGAAAACACGAGCTCTCGCAGAGTCGAAGGCCAGCCCCAGGAACCGAATGGACTGTGAGGGGGATAGATTCGACTTGGGGCGGTTGAGGAGCCACCCGAAACGAGAGAGGGTGTCCAAGGTGATGTGTAGGCTCTCTAGGTTGAGAGACTGGGACGGAGCTTTGACGAGAATGTCGTCGAGGTAGGGGGTTACCGAGACCCCCCGGGCCCGAAGAATCGCCATGACGGCCGCCATGATCTTCGTGAAAACTCAAGGGGCCGAGGCTAACCCGAAAGGCAGAGCCACAAACTGAAAGTGAGCCCAACCGACAGCAAAGCGTAGAAAAACACTGATGGGGGGGAAAAAATGGGGACATGTAGGTAGGTGTCTTGAATGTCCACCGACGACAGCTACTCCCCTGGTTCCATAGCCGCTATTACAGAGCGGAGCAATTCCATCCGGAAATGGGAGATTCTGACGTGCCGGTTCAGAAGCTTCAAGTCTAGAATCGGGCGAACCGAACCGTCCTTCTTCGGAACAACAAAGAGGTTGGAGTAGAACCCCTCGAAACGCTCCTGAGGAGGGACAGGAATCACCACGTTCTTGGACAAAAGAGAGGCTAGAGCTTGGTGGAATCCTGCCGCCAGGGCCGGAGAGCGAGGGATGCGAGACAGAAAAAAACGGTCGCGGGGGTGAGAAGAGAACTCTATTTTGTATCCCTGGGCGACCACGTCCCGCACCCAGGCATCCTGGACCTGGGCAAGCCAGACGTCTAGAAATAGAGGCAGACGACCGCCCACCCGAAGAGTGTCGGGTAGGGAGGGACCCTCAGGAAGAAGGCGCCTTGGAACCACCGGATTTGAAGGTGGAACGCGAGGCATTGGAACGAGATTGCCAAGAAGAACGCGGCTTAGAGAGTCTGCGCGGCCGCCGGCGGGAGGACCGTGATGGAGGGAGAGACTTAAAGGAACGGAAATAACCAGCCTTACGGCGGGAATCCTGGCGTTTTGGACGCTGCTGAGGGAGGAGGGAGCTCTTACCTCCCGCGGCTTCCGAAATGATCTCATCAAGCCGCTTCCCGAAGAGGTGGGTGCCAGTAAAGGGAAGGCCGGTGAGGGATTTTTTGGAAGCGCCATCAGCGCGCCACTCCCTGAGACAGAGGGAGCAGCGGATAGCAACGATGTTCGCCGAAGCCGAGGCGGCACAGCCCGCCGTGTCCAGAGAAGTGGAACAGAGGTATTGACCTGCATCCTGGATTTGTTGAGCGAGATCGGCAAGATCCTGCACCGAAGCACTCACAAGGATGCCGTCCTATAGCTGAGAAGCCTAAGTAGAAATAGCCTTAGAAACCCAGGTAGAGGCCAAGGTGGGAAGAAGAGAAGAACCCGCTGCCTGGAAAGCAGACCTGGCAAGGTATTCCACGCTTTTATCCGTAGCGTCCTTCAGGGAGGCAGCGCTATCTAAGGGGAGCGTGGTGGATTTGGACAGGCGTGAGACTGGTGGATCCACAGAAGGCGGAAAAGACCACTTTGCAACCTGCCCAGATGGGAAAAGGATAAAGCACGGAAATACGTTTTGGAACAGAAAAACGTTTATCAGGAGAGTTCCAGTTCTTCTCAAATAAGGAATCAAACTCCTTGTGAGCGGGAAAAAAAGGACGGGCCCGCCGGGAGCTCTTAGAGAAAAAGACGTCTCCAGCCGCAGGCGAATCCTGACCGTCAGTAATATGAAAAGTGTCCCGAATGGCAGAGACCAAGCTGTCCACAGCGGGCGAAGAAGTACCAGAGTCTTCCAAAAGGGAAGAGGACTGGGACTCTGAGCTGGAGAGTTCCCCAGGAGAAAGCGAACGATCCCGTGTAGGAGAAGGACCCGCAGCAGCTGGAGAGGGACCTGGAGTCCCCGAAGAGGGAAAAATGGGAGCGAGGGTCGCCTGGGAAGAGGCAAGGCGGTCTAGGACGGAAGCCATGGCTTGGGAAGCCGAAGACAAATTGGCGACGGACTGGCAGAGGGCCAGGGCCCAAACCGGAGTAGGTTCTACCGCCTCTTGGCCGGGGGGGGGCGCCCTGGGTGACGGGCGGAGGGGAGTCAGAGCTAGCAGAGCAAAGGGGCTGGGGGTGGCCAGACGAGGATTTAGATTTACAAGAGGAACAGAAGTAATAGGTAACCAAGGAGGGCTGTACCGCCCGGCGGCGTGTAATTCTAGAGTCAGACATTGACAAAACAACTGAACAAAAGAGTGTGATCAGCCCCCTAGGGAGAGAACCGGACAGTACTGTAGGAAACACCCGGAGGCTGAAGAATCAAAGGAGAAAAAATACATATAAGCTGAGGTAGAACCAAAGATATAGCACAGACACCAAATGAATGCAGGCAGACTCACCCACCAGCGAAAAAAGGACTAGCGACAGGTGCTGCACTGAAGCAGAAGTTGTGAGCAGCAGGACCACGGATGACAAGAGCCCTCGGAGGAGACAGGTGAAGAGGGCAAGCGGCGGTGACCAGGAGACCGCAGAGTGCACAAGGTGGCACCGGAAGGTAATTCGCGCCTTGAGAAAGCGCGCAGGAGCAGGCCGGCCTGCTCCTGTTCCCGCGCGCTTTCTCAAGGCGCGAATTACCTCCCGGTGCCACCACGTGAGGAGAAGGAGTCTTCCAGGGAAAAAATGGCGCCCGAAGCGCCTGAAAAACGAACCGCCGGAGGGACAGGGGGGACCCGCAGCCTGAACTGCAAAGGAAAACACGGGGACAGGTAAGAGGGGGAGCCATACTCACCATCCGACGTTTTCTGCCGGTACAAAGGCCTCTGAACTGCTCCAGCCTGGAACGCTGAGCAGCAGAAGGCCATGGCGGATGGGTGGTCCGCAGGAGGGATCCTGATCTGGATAGGGAGCAGCACAGGTCCCCTGGGCGCTGTGTCCGGCCGTAGGTGACCCAGGGTTAACAGTCCTTCCATATATAAGGACTGTGCCCTGGTCACAAAGGAAGGGAAGCTGGGTCTAGAGCACCCAGCTTTCCCAGAACCTGTAGAAAGAAACCTAGTAAAACTAAAAGTACTAGAAAGAAACAAAAGCAGAAAAAAAACAAACCAAAATACCAGACAAAGGACTGGGAGAACCCAGACCTGTGTCTGCCTCCTACTGACACTAAACTAAACAGGTTAGTTTACTGTCAGTAGGCGGGTTATATCCTGCTGGGAGGAGCCGACTTTCTTTTTTTCTTAGTGTCAGCCTCCTAGTGGCAGCAAGATATAACCCATGGTCCTGTGTCCCCCAATGTGACGACCGAGAAAGTAGGTGCATCCTCCAGCAGTTCAAGGGCTATCAATGACTGACCTAAAACGCTGTGATAAATGACCCCCTATAACTTTTTATTGCGTAAAGAAGTATATGTCTCGTTATCCGCAGGGAGTAAACACTGAAAGTTACTATTGAGTGACCAGAAATGAAGACTTTGAGAAATACAAGGGAATGATACATAAAGTATATTTGAAAATTGTATAATTTTTCATTATTGGGCGGTTTTCACATGCCCCCAGCACCACACCGCCACCTGCAGTGACCAATGGCCACATTATTTTAAAAGTAGTAACATGATTATACCTGCAAAATTGTACCATTGACCATAGCAGTTAGGGGGCATTTCAGCCACATGTGGCAGCCCCAGAGTATAAATCCAGCATTAGGGCTCCAGCACACAACTGCGCCCTGTTTTGCGGATCCCGGCCGTGTGTGTTCCGACAATTGCGGAACGGAATGGGTGGCCCATGATAGAAATGCCTATTCTTGTCCGCAAATGGACAAGAATAGGACATGTTCTACTTTTTTTTTTTTTTTTTTTTGCGGGGCTACAGAACAGAGCAACGAAAGTGATAGCATCAATAATCTATACACAGATTCAGTGCATTAAGGGCGGAGATGCAAGCCACTCAGTGCAACCTTGCTTCCTCACCTTCCTCTACCAGCCCCTCCCTCTCCTTCTTGATTGACAGGGCCAGGCGAGATGACAATACAGGAACCTTGAAGAGGAAGGGGCTGGCAGAGGACGGAGAAGGGGCATGGGTGCACGGAGTGGGTTGGGCCTGCCCTGTGTGAACTTAAAGGGGTTTTCCCATCTTAACCTTTAAGGCCTATCACTAGGATGACAGATGTCAGATAGATGCAGGTCCCACCTCTGGGAACCTCTCCTGTCTCCAGAACAGGACCTCCAGAGTGAAGGGAGAGCAGTCACCCATGCTTCAGCCACCCTCCATTCACCGTTATGGCAGTTCCAGAAATAGCGGATCCAGCTATGGCTGACATATTACATTCAGCTCTTTATTACATTAGTTGATTATAACCATTGATTGTTATACTCTTGTTTTCCAGGATTAATTCCTCTTCATGGGCGGAATCACAAACTCAGCCACCTGTATCTACATAGCAACTGCATTAGCAGCGTAACCCAAGTGTTACACAGCATGATGGGACTGCACTGCTTAGTCCACCTGACACTGGAGCAGGATGGCAAGGGCAACCCCGTGTGCTCTACGGAAGGTTTGTATATTATGTATATATTAATGTTTTTATGATTGGCTATAGTAGTAATGAACGGATGTAGCCGATTTCTGGGGATTCAGAATCAGGACAAGGTCGGTTATCAGACAACCCCTTTTAATGCAATCCCCCACCGATCAGATGTTTGTGAAGGCAGCCGCGCTCCAGGAGTGCCGCGGCCTTCTCTGTGTTTTCCTCAGGCCCAGTGACATCACGACTAGTATCCCTGGGCGGGGCTAAGCTCCATTCATGTGAGCAGAGCTTAGCCCTGCCCAGGCCAGTCATACTAGTCGTGACGTCACTGGGTCTGCAGTAAACAGTGAGAAGGCCTGGAGCGCTGCTGCTTTCTCAAACAGCTGATCGTCGGGGATCCCGTGTGTTAGACCTCCGCTGATCAGATGCTGATGATCTATCCAGAGGATAGATCATCAGTTTTAAACAACTGCAGAACCCCTTTAATTAACATTTGTCATGTGAATCCACACGTATCATTAAAGGGGTATTCCCATCTTAGACAATGGGGGCATATTTCTAGGATATGCCCCCTGTTGTGTGATCAGTGCGGGACCCATCGCTGGGACCCGCACCTATATCAAGATTGGAGTAGGGAGCTCTGTGCCTGGAGGACCCTGGGTTTCCGGGGGTCCAGCCACCACCCGGCGCAGCTCCCCTCTGCTCCCATAGAAATGAATGGGAGAGCACCGCGCATGCGTGGCCACCGCTCCCATTCATTTCTATGTAGCCGACGGAAATAACCAAACCAGCACTCGGCTATTTTCAGCGGCACCATAGAAATGAATGGAGGGCGGCTGCGCCCTCATTCGCTTTTGGGGCTCCGTTCTCGTTATAGGTGCGGGTTCCAGCGGTGGGACCTGCACCTATCAGACAATGGGGGCATATCCTAGCGATATGCCCCCATTGTCTAAGATGGGAATAACCCTTTAAAGGGGTTGTCTCATTACAAATACATATCCGCCATCTACAGAATGGGTGGATTAGGCTTCTTTCACATGTGCGGCTTTGCTCTCCGGCAGGTATAGAACGCCAGGAATCAGGCGGACAGAAACCGTTGCGTGCAGTGTTTTTTGTCAGGCCTAATCCCGGCTTATTTGTCAGGTAGTGGCCAGATGTCTGCTGGACCTTATTCAATGGGGCCGACGGGTATTTAGGTAACATCCAGAGAACTCCAGCAGTCTGTTCTCTGCCAGAACAGCCTGCAGGGGAGCTGTGCCGAAATGTGAAAGTAGGGTAAGGGTCTGATTGGTGAGGGTCCAACCGCTGGGGCCCCCACTTACCACAAGAACCCCTGTTTGAATGGCACAGTGGTGATGCATGCGCCCCACCGCTCCATTCATCTTTATAAGAATGCGGAGATATCCAAGTGCTTGTACACAGGGACCCCAGTGGTCAGACAATTATACCCTGTCCTGTGTATAGGGTTATAAGGGGGTCAATTATTAAACAGAAATACGCTTAATTAGGCGTATTTCTGGTGCAGATTGAGGCGCAATGGTCCTTTTATGCTGCAGTAGACGACTTCTCCCCGCTCCTGCCAGGTCTAAAAAAAAAAGTGGGCGTAGAGTGGGTGGGGAAGTGGACTGAGCGCCAGGCCTTTCTCATTAGAAAATGGTCTAAATGTAAGTCAGTTAGAAGCAGCGGTGGATCCGCTGAAGTTATGTAGAGGCCTGCGCTTCTTCATAACTCCAGTGGATCCACCGCCAGCGCAGGGGTCTTAATAAATGTGCCCCTAAGTGTTTGTACAAGTTGTCCAGTCAAGGTTAGTCACATTTCTAATACAATTTAAAATAAAGAATTGTGAATGGCGCTCCAAACTGTAATACAGACTGTAAATCAGGGCCAGTACAAGATAGGTAGCCATTGTAAGTGACTTCCTTGGCTCCTTTAAACAGCGTATTATCTCCTCCTCAGGTTACAGAGATTTGATTCTTGGAAACTTGCCACAGTTAAAAGCTCTTGATGGGATAAGTAGATCCGGCGAATCTGTTATTGGATTTGATATAGATTCAGTAGATCTGCCTAATCTGGAGTTCCTGGAATATCTGATTACATGTGACAATGACACAGCGGAGAAAGATCCAAAGGTAATTATTCTCAATTATTAAGACCGGCGTTTTAGATGCCGATCTTAAAGGGGTTCTCCAAGTTATGTGTATTGATGACCTATCCTCAGGATAGGTCATCAATATCAGATTGGCTGGGGTCTGACACCCCCACCGATCCGCTGTGCCAGCGCTGCCTCCTTTTCAATGTTTACCTGCTCGCCGTACCATACATAGCGGTGAGTAGGTGTAATTACACCCAAGCCGCCGCATCCATTTCATTGTGACGGATCGCTTTCATACTCTTGAAATGAATGGGGCTGTTAGGGTGTAATTACACCTGCTCACCGCTACAGATGTTGCAGCAAGCAGGTAAACAATGAAGAGGAACAGCTAATCGGTGGTGGTGTCGGACCCCCGCCGATCTGATATTGATGACCTATCCTGGGGAGAGGTCATCTATAAATATAACTTGGAGAACCCCTTTAATAATCCCTTACCCTGGCAGTGGATCTGCCGAAGTTATGTAGAAGCGCCGGCCTCTACAAAACGTTGGCGCATCCACCGCCGGTGTAAATGTAAGCCAGCTCCCTTGCTGGCTTAAAGAGGTTATCTAACCCTTATAATGACACCCCTAATGCCCGGATATAGGTTATACTTACCCCGCACTGCATCACTGTGGGTGACGCTAGGGAGGCTCATCCCCGTCACGGCCTGCTATTAGCTGCCTCATCCCTCCCCCCTTTGCGGCGGCCGTGTGGGCATCAGGAGCATTGCGGGTGCTGAGGAGCAGGGTAAGTATAACCTATATGAGGGGCCTGGGCATTAGGGGGATATTTTAGGGGTTGGATAACCCCTTTAAATTTAGACCAATTTCTATGGCTAAAATAAGCGTAGAAAATGATAAATGAGACGGGCTTACCAGCCCATCCCCTTCCCTGCTGACGTCACACCCCCTTTTTTAGACCTGGCGTGAGCAGGGAAAGGTTGTGGATACCGGTGCACCACAGTCTGCGACAGATATATGCTAGACAACGGGTGTATATATCACTGGGTAAATGACCCCCTATGTACCTTTAATCTGTGGTGATAATAAACTTTGTAATATAGACTTTGGATAAAAAAGATAAGAGCATTTGTAATAGATCTTGAAGAAAAATGCTTCTTTTTCCCTGAGCGCCTTAATAATGTGTTATATAAGAAATATAGTATCATCGGGTGATGTGCCCAGAGGTTCTCATGGAGAGTGCCCTAAAGCAGCCTCGCTAGCGTGATAGACATCTAATCATGGATTTCCACTACAGACTTGGCTTTACCATATTGTTCTCCCTGTTGTGTATATTTTATATAAAAAATTGATTAGTAGACCTTGGCAGACCCGAATAAGCTCTACGAGAGATATTTCGCCTGAGGGGGACTGTTCCCATAACTGCACACATCATCTGTGCCAAACCAAAGCCGTAGCTGTGCCAATCATCTGGACGTTTTCTATTGAAAAATCTCCAAAAGGAAAAGGGGAAACCATTCTAATAGTTTGTTTGTGCAAATTTGCAAATTTAAAAATAAAGAGCTAAACCCCGTATAAAACTGTAAGAAAAAAAGTGAAAAAACATCCTTATGAGTCACCAAAAAAATCGTCAAAAATTATTTTAGAATCTAAACAAATAAGAATGTTAGGGCCCCCTTCAGGTTCAGGCCAAATTTAGCCACAACATTTTCGTTATTCTTTAACGCCTTCCAGGAGCCATAACTGTTCTTTCTATTCTTCTGTCAGCCTAGCCATCTGAGAACTTGTTTCTTAGCTGGACAGGTTGTATTTTTAGTGGCACCATGTAAAGGGTTATTCCTATCTAAAACATTGGGAACATATCGCTAGGATATGACCCCGATGTCTGATAGGTGTGGATCCCACACCTATGCTTAGAAAGGAGCCTCAAAAGTCCCTGAAGGAGCACAGCGCATGCGTGGCCGCCCTCCGAACCCCTTCATTTAACCCCTCAAATGCTGCATTCAACACCGATCGTGGCATCTGTGAGGTGAGGCAGAGGGATACGCCTCCCTTTGCCTTCTGATTGGAGCCCCCACAGTGAAATTGCGGAGCTCCAATCGGTTACCATGGCAGCTTGGACGATTCTGAAGCCTCCCATGCCTGCCATGGTAACCTCCCTGATGAATTGTGCATGAGACACAGCTTAGCAGGGAGAGTGTCAGAATCCTATTCACCCTAATGGATCTCTATTAGGGTGAATAGGATAAGGGATCAAAAGATCCCAGGTCCTAGTCCCCTAAGGGGGCTAATAGTTATTAACTAAAGATTAAAAATAAACCCAAAAAATTGAATAACAGTGATCAAAAAGTCATACATACCACAAAAATGGTACTAATAAAAATTGTGGTTCTTTACTCAAAAAAACAAGCCATCATACAGCTCTGTAGACTGAAATATAAAAATGTTATGGATGTCGATGAAAAGAAAATTTACTTTTTTTTTTTTTATTATTATTTTTAATAAAAAAAAATAACTATACAAATTTGGTACCGCTGTAATCGTATTGATCTGCAGATTAAGGTTGTCATGTCATTTTTAACACACAGTGAACGCCGTGGTTGTCATGTCAAAACCCCCAACCATTGTGGTTTTTTATTTAATCCCACAAAGAATTTTTTCCCGTTTTCCAATACAAGACATGGTAAAATGACATGGTGGCAATAAAAATGCATTTTGGCCCACAAAAAATAATCCCTCGTATGGCTATGTGAACAGAGAGATAAAAAAAGTTACATTGATTGGAACGTGGGGAGGAAAAATAAAAAATGAACGGGGTTAATGATCTGGCACAGCGCTCATACAACACTTTGCTGGACCAATGAGAGAGCGCTGCTCCTGCACACTTCTCTCTCTGCCTGACACCGATCTGTGTGATCAGTACAGGCAGGAGAGGAAGATTGTTCAGCGCATGGAGAGGACTGTGAGCAGGGCTGCAGCAAACGATTATTTTAGTAATCAAGTAATCTATCGATTAATCTAACGATTAATCGAGTACTCTAATAAGAAATAACTAATTAAAAGAACGTTTACCTTTATAAAAAGTCTTCAGACCCCCATGCCCTCAATCCTATATGCCATCAGTTACCCCCAGTGCCATCAGCTCCCCTATGCCATCAGTTACCCCCAGTGCCATCAGCTCCCCTATGCCATCAGGCCCCTGTGCCTCCAGCTTGCCCCCAGGTACCCCCGAGTGCCACAAGCTTGCCAGTGCCTTCTGAAGTAATTTTACTCCCTCTCCGTGGTCACATGAAAATTTGCATCAAGGATTTTTCTGTGTTGAATTCGAGTACAGCAATGAATCGTTTCATCCCTAACTGTGAGAAACACCCCCTCCACATACTGAGCATCCCCTGCCAGCAGGGAAATACATGAAAGCTCTGACTTAGTGTAGCTAAAGGACCTTTGATTATGTCACCAGTGGGAGGAGTCAGGGCAGTAAGAAGAGGACTACACGGTGGACACTGTATTGTACTGTACACTGTTGCTTGTGATGTTTATTCTCCTATTATGTGACCACATGCGACATTGCTGTTGCAATGGTCAAAAAATGACAGTATTAAAGGTGTTTTCCGAACAGCTGTTTGAGAAGGTACCGGCGCTCCCATGAGTGCCGCTACCTTCTCCTCGCTCACCAAGCACATCACCGTACATTGTACAGCGGCTATGCTTGGTATTGTGCTCAGCTCCATTCACATGAATGGGGCTGAGCCGCTCCTAGGCCACGTGACCGATGAACGTGACGTCAGTGGCCTAGGAAAAGAAGCGCCAGTGCCTTCTCAAACAGCTGATCGGTGAGGGTCCCAGGTGTCGGACCCCGACCGATCAGATATGGATGACCTATCCTGAGCACAGGTCATCAGTAGTAAAATCCCAGAAAACCCCTTTAATAGGAGCTGACCATAAACTGTTAACCCCTTGTACCCTAGACTATAAAGTTAGTGACATTGACCCCTCCACTTCATTGCACTTGAAATTAAATTAATAGAAAACCTGGGGGAGGGGGGGGGGGTTGCGTCTTATGGTCAAGTACGTCGTATAGCCCAAAAAATACAAGTATATTTACTTTTTTCGGTTTCTTTATATCCTAAATTGAAAATGTTAGTATGTTATTTTTTTTCTCCAAATTTTTTAAAAACATTTTTAAAAAAGTTTTTTAGTCCTAGGATCACTTGATCGATTACACAGTACACTGTAATTCTACAGTATTGCAGTGTATTGTGATTTTATTGGCATCCTATTGAAGGGGCTGTCCCATTAAGATTATGTATCCTGGCTGGTGTCTGACTTCATTTATCTCTATGAGACTGCTGGAGATAGCTGAGTGCTTGTATTTGGCTTTCTCCAGCAGCTCAATAGGCCTGAATGGAGCAGCAATGCACACACGTGACCGCTACTCCATTCAAACAGGGGAGCATGGGCCCCTATTCTTGTGATTGGCAGGTGCCCCAGCATTTGGACCACTGCCAATCCGACCTTTATCTCCATTCCTGTGGATAGTGGATAACTTGTCTTAATGGGACAACCCCTGGCTTTAACAAGCCCTCGGGTTGCTATGACAACCCCTAATGGTAGGCAGTGGGGTGAAGAGAATGCGGAATTAATCTCTTAATATTATAAAAATGAGTTTCTGTCTGTCCATCCGTCCGTCCGTCTGTTCTCTATGCGCGACCAAACTACTGGACCGATTTTCACCAAATTCGGCACACAGATACATCAGGTGCCCGGGGAGGTTTTAGACCAGGTCTCATCTCTCTAGGACATAAAGTTCCTGAGATATTCCCAAAATATGACCTGCATTAGCCAATATTAGCCTGACAGCATTGGTTTTAAACCCCAACTGATATTCTCTGCACAGACACACACAGGGAGGGCAGGTTTCCATAACAACACAGCCAGGTAATTAGCAGCCAGCTGAGGATCTCAGGTAACAATCCAGTCATTTCTATTCAATGCTTTAAAGGGGCAGAGCGCTGTGGATGATACTGTTAAAGGGGTATTCCGGTTACCATAAATATAACTTATGTTTTAGACTAATTTTAGACAATGACTGTTCAGTAGTAAATCTTCCACTGCTACCCAGAACGGAGCCCCCGAACTGAATGAGGGCGCACTGCGCATGCGCAGCCGCCCTCCATTCATTTCTATGGGGCCGCTGAAAATAGCCGAGCGCTGGCTCGGCTACTTCCGTCGGCTCCATAGAAATGAATGGGAGCGCACAGCGCATGCACGGCCCGGCTCCCATTCATTTCTATGAGCGCAGCGGGGAGCTGCGCCTGGTGGTGGCCGGACCCCCGGGGTCCTCCAGACGCAGCGCTCCCCGCTCCGTTCTGGATATAGGTGTGGGTCCCAGTGGTGGGACCCGCACGTATAAGACAATGGTGGAATATCCTAGCGATATACCCCCATTGTCTAAGATGAGAATACCCCTTTAAGCAATTTTCTTAATGCTTTCTAAATGCCGTTAAGAACAGCTCAGGCAAGATGGCCGCCCCCATAATCATGTTCTGGAAATAGAATAAATAAATCTGTAATCAGAAAATAACTACAAATTAGAAAAAAGGATGTATGCCGCTATCTGGTTTTAGATACAAAAATTTGGTGAGACATTTCCTTTAACCCATTTCATTCCTGTCATTAGGATTCTACAAGTGTTCCAGTTGTAACACCCCAAATAGATAAGGTTTTATCTCAGTACCGAAAACGACCTGTTACCTCTGGCTCAGAATATAAAAGCTGTACAGATGTTACCTCTTCCTCTGAGCAAGACTTCATGAAAATTCAAGATGCCAACAACATGCTGCGAGAAATGAGGATTAAGAAGTTAGAAGATCAGATATCGGAACTTCTGAAGAAGGTTTGAAAGTAGAATTTGTTATGCTGCACGACACCTAGTCCTTTCATTTCTTCATGTTTCAAGGCTGAAAATATATATGTATTGCAGGCTTCCAATTCCCAAACAGATCGGGAAGAAAAAATTTTGAAACCCAAGAGAGACACTGACCTGACAACAGAAAGTGACTGTGAAAGCAGCAAAGAAAACGTGAAGACCTCTGTAACAAAGAGGAGCAAAATCCCGAGCTCTCGAAAGAACAGCCAGAGTCCGAAATGCCACAGTCTTCAAAAAAACAGGACAAAATCTCTAAGCAGGTAACCCTATAGTTTTGTATGTTTTTTTTCTGATGGTTCTGGAATCGGGTGGGATTTTTCAGTCTTGCAGGAAAACCTGTGAGAATGAAGTATTTTCCTTTGCACTGGACAGGGAATATTCAGCTCTTGTCCCCAGGGCTCACTACCTGACACAATATGGCCAATGTTTTTGGGTGTATAAAGATAAAGTACCTAGTGGACGCCTCATGGGAGGCATACAAACTGCAGGCACTGGTTGCTTCTAAAGGCTATGTACACCTTTGGGAGCAATTTTTTATCATTGAATTGTACTCATTTTGAGCTAAAAATCTTTTTTAAAGTGGTCTTTATTATGAATATGGCATCCTTTTTTCTGTACAGAGCTGAGATCCTCTAGTAGCACCCTTTGGATTTGTTGTCTTTTCCATCAGACTAGGAGCAGATGGACTCCTTATCTCTGCTCTCTGACCTCATAAAGACTCATTATAGCTCAGTTCTTACCTTACTGATAAGAATGTGGCTTAAATAAGTACTTATGATCTCTCAGTAGCTTAGAGAAAAGATTTATTAGATGACCGGCAAAAAGTGAAAGTACCAGTCACACAGCTAGAAAAACAGTTAACCCTTTGTGACAGAACAGCTCAATATTTTTAATAAAGGTCAATTGAAAAAATGATTTTTAGACAAAAATGAGTGAACTACAATCATCAATTACCTTCGAAGGTGTACATGCCCTTTAAAGGGAGTCTCTTACCTGTTTTTCACCTATATAACTAAGAGCAGTGCCCCACAGAAGACTGCATACACATCTCAGACATACCTGTGTGCACTGTGTGTCTTTATTACATGTCCAGGAAAAGCACTTTTATTCTGCAGGAAAACAGCTCCCAAGTGCCCAGCTCTGCTGCTGCAAGTGCCCAAAGAAAACCAGACTGAAGAAGGGACGGCTGCTTTAGCTGCTCATATCTTGGGATTAGTAGCAGATTCCAAGCTTTCAAATGAAACCAAAATCACAGCATTATATCCAGGATATCAGAAGATATAGCTGTTAGAAATCGAGTCGGGAGAAAAAGCTGTTTTTACTTTCACTTTCAGCCGGGCACTTGGGAGCTGTTTTCCAGCAGAATAAAAGTGCTTTTGCTGGACATGTAATACAGACACAGTGCACAAAGGTATGTCTGGGATGTGACATGTAATACAGACACACAGTGCACACAGGTATGTCTGGGATGTGACATGTAATACAGACACACAGTGCACACAGGTATGTCTGGGATGTGACATGTAATACAGACACACAGTGCACACAGGTATGTCTGGGATGTGACATATAATACAGACACACAGTGCACACAGGTATGTCTGGGATGTGACATGTAATACACACACAGTGCACACAGGTATGTCTAGGATGTGACATGTAATACAGACACACAGTGCACACAGGTATGTCTGGGATGTGACATGTAATACAGACACACAGTGCACACAGGTATGTCTGGGATGTGACATGTAATACAGACACACAGTGCACACAGGTATGTCTGGGATGTGACATGTAATACAGACACACAGTGCACACAGGTATGTCTGGGATGTGACATGTAATACAGACACACAGTGCACACAGGTATGTCTGGGATGTGACATGTAATACAGACACACAGTGCACACAGGTATGTCTGGGATGTGACATGTAATACAGACACACGGTGCACACAGGTATGTCTGGGATGTGACATATAATACAGACACACAGTGCACACAGGGATGTCTGGGATGTGTCTGCAATCTTCTGTGGGGCACTGCTCTTAGTTATATAGGTGAAAAACAGGTGACAGACTCCCTTTAAGCTCAGAACTCTAGTACTGATAGTAACTGTAGTACTGTTACTGAGCTACTCTGTCTGTCACTTCGTGGCTGAGTTGCTGTAGCCCCTAAATGCTTCCACTTTCCTGAGAAAAACCCTCACAGTTGATGGTGGAATATCTAGGAGGGAAGAAATTTCACAAACTGACTTGTTGCAGCATTGGCATCCTATTACAGGACTACAGGCTGGATTTTATACACCTGTGGCAATGTGACTGAATGAAACGCCAGCTTCCTTTACACCCTGTTTTGCAGTGTCTGTCAAAGGTGTTGGGAGGATTTTTTGACGTATACCTCTGATGGATAGGCATACATCGCCATTCGTCAGGCATGGACTCTTGTGTGAAAAAATGTAAAAATGCAAAAGAAAAGGACACACTTTGGGTCACCTTCAGGTGAATGGGGACCTATGGATAGGTTTCTTAAGCTTTACCATTGCATGCCACCAGTGTACACTGAAAGTTGCCCTGGTAGGCAGGCTAAGTAATGGTAGTTTACGGTTTTGCAGTGTACCAAAGCAAAGCACAGCAAGGAAAGAGAAAAGTCCCAGTCCCCTTCTGAGAAAAGAGAGTCCAAGCAGCTTGTCTTCAGACAGAGTAGATAGCACAGAACGCGTCAAGACCAAACTTTCAGGAACTCTGAGATCGCCAGTAAGGGTAACGGATCTGGCAGCATCCCGTACCCAAGCAGTCGAGGAATCCACATACAGGGTAAGTGGCTGTCCTGTATATTTTATCTGCCAAGAAAGAAAAGCAGTATTAGGCCTTATGCACACCACTATGTTTTTAGCCCGCATCCAATCTGCATTATTTTGCACGTCAGATGCGGACCTATTGATTTCAAGGGGCCAAAAAAAAATCTATCCGTTTTGTATGGTCGTTTTGCCATCCCACAAAAAAGATAGAACATGTCTTATTGTCAATTTTGCGAACAAGGATGGGCCTTTTGTTAACATAGGGTGGGACGTGTGAAACGGGAAAATGCAAAATGCACATGACCATTATCCAAGTTTTGCGAATCTGGGATTTGTGGAATGCAAAACGTAAACTTATAATGGCTGACTATATTTCTGAAGGCACTGGTTCAGGAATTGGATCAGGAGCGAGAGCGAAGGTGGAAAGCTGAACAGCTTGTGGTGAAGTTAACGGAGAATATCAAAGGGTTACAAAGCCAGGCAAAGGAAGAGAAAGACATTAACAGCATGGCCATGTACACAACTGACAGGTGGGTAAACTCTAGGCAGTAGAAGAAGCAGGTCTGTCCCTCAATAAATCACTAAAACATTATTACTGTTATATCTTGTGATATATATCCTATTCTTCTATGCACTGTATTTGTGAGGCTCTGTGGAAAGGGTTAAAGGGGTTGTCCAAGTTATGAAAAAAAATATATAGCACTGTAAATCTGATGGGCAGCAAAATATAACTAAGTTCAGCAAGTTTTAGGCAAAAAAAAATCTCTATTTCCTCATTTCCCTGGTTCTCTTCTGGCCTTTGTTTACATGGAATAACAACAATCTCAGCCCCTCCCGCCTTCTCTGCAAAGGCAGTGAATACAAGTGCTGAGTGACATGTCTGCCTGCTGGAATACACAGCAGCCTGTTGTATGTGTAGGACTACAAGTCTCAGCTGTACAATGACACTGCTGATACACACAGGAAATTCTCCCTACCTGTTCTTGTACAATTCCTCTATAGCTCCTTGCCCAGCATGTGTCTCCTCTCACTGCTGCAGCTACTATTTGTTGTAAAGCCTTGAGCCCTCAGTGTGTTCTGGCTGAAGGGGTTAATGTTTTATCCGAAGGAATTCAGTGAGAGAGCAGATAGCAGGAGCCCTGCAAAGAAAGGGGGCGTGGCCAGTGACGTCTCATGTACAGACTGTTATCTGAACTCTGAGGCATGTGCACGAAACATCACAGACCAGGGAGATAAGGTGACATCACAGGTCATGTGACCCTCAGTCAACTCTGAGAAACCAGCAGCTTTAGAAACACAATGTATATGGGAAAGTTGTTATACCTGACAAGTTAGAAACATATAAAGAACAAAAAAATAACTTGGACAACCCCTTTAATGAATACTGAGAGACTTTTGGGACTTTGAATGAGAAGCTGGTCATTTTCCACAGCTACCATAGGGTTTAAAGAAGAGCATGTTTTGGAGGGAAAAGCCAGACTTGTTTACCACCAAAACCAGACAGTCTGACCTTTTGAATGTCTGGTTTAGCTCTGTTGTCATTGCCATTGAGTACCACTGAAGCTGTAATGTAAGTCTATGACAGACGGGAGTGGTAACATTTTGTAATTGTTTGTGCTGAGTTTCTCCACCCCTCCCACTAGAAGGTTCCAGTCTAGCTAGAAACGATATATAAGGAGAGCAGTCAGAGCCCCTAGTGTTCTGCAGTTAGGGACCAGTGCTTGGAGGGGAGACTAATACCAGTCTGCATGAGTGACCAGAAGAAGACGCTGGGATGGGACGCTGAGCCATAGACCATGGGTCACCAGCCCTGTGACCAAGGATCCACCCGGACTACTGAACTACAGACCGTGGGCCTCCAGCTTTTGGCTATGGTACCAGCCTTCTGTGAGAGAGAGGGACAGCTAGCTCGGACCTTTCCTCAACATCAAACCCTTCTTCTGTCAGGGAGGAGCCAGCCCAATGCCTCACCTGTATTGTTTTGTACCTGAATTCCTCCAGAAAAGAAGCACCCTGGTTTACTGCAGACCCTGACTCTTTGGACTTATTTCCCATTGGGGTGCACCACGCCTTACCATCCCTTCTGGAGAGCAGCAACACGTGGTGACACCTCAACGGTGTCCGTGGGACCTAGCCTAACGTTGTGGCTACCCCAAACCTGACCACTGCACATATAGTTATCTGGAAGGGATCGTTCAACTCTGCACTTGTAAATGCCCCTTAGTGATAGGCCACCAGTTTTGTAGCTCTAGATAACCCTTTCAGTGAGTCTGTTGTGCTTTGCAAATGAACTAACTCCAGTTTTAAGTACAATCGCCAATGAAAGGCTAGATTATTTTTGTCGTCATTTATATTGTCGCAGAGACAATCTCCATGCCTGATACGCCAGACTTAGGCTACTTTCACACTAGCGTTTTTTCTGGATCCGGCAGGGTTCAGCAAAAACTCTTCCGTTACTGACAATACAACCGTCTATATCCGTTATGAACAGATCCGGTTGTATTATCTTTAACATACCCATGAACTCCACTGAAAGTCAATGGGGGATGGATCCGTTTTCTATTGTGTCAGAGAAAACGGATCCGTCCCCATTGACTTTCATCGGGGGTCATGATCCGTGGACGGAAAGCAAACTACAACACGCAACTAAACGTAACGGAATACATTCTGGAGCACTCCGTTCTGTTCAGTTCAGTTTTGTCCCCATTGACAATGAATGGGGACAAAACAGAAGTGTTTTTTCTTTTATTGAGCCCCTATGACGGAACTCAATACCGGAAAACTTTTACTTTCAAACCTGCAAAAAAACGAGAAGCTAAACTGTGGGGCCACCTCCACATTTTCTCTACACTTCTTCTCAGAAATGAGTTTTTATATTTCTTCTGCAGAGTTCATCTAGAAGGTCAAGGCGGAACATAACTTTTCTCTGTTGTGCCGCCTGTCTGCATGAAACCTATTTTTTCAGTTTTATATGTTAACATTTTTGTTCTTTATGTCGACCAGACAACTACAATTAAACAATAAACTTTACTTCCACATGATGGCGTCAGACATCATCTGGGCTGGTTCCTTTGTCTCTTGACGGTTTTTCTCCCACACAAGGCACTTTTCTGCCTAAATCTACCTACATTTTCTTGTGGACATGAAAGGGATTTTTCATTTAGAATAAACAAAGGGAATAAGATCCTCTTATGTAACCTCACAAAGAATAATGTCAGCGTTTCATAGTCTTTTCTGAATGCCCTTCTCCGTAGAGCTCTCTTTATATAAGTGTTAGAGAAATCGAAGCTGAATCACTGGATTACTATGTCTAACCAAAGCTGCAAGCAGAGAAGATAATTGAACCTTTTTTTTGTTCTGGTCATGCTTTATTTTTCAGGATTAAAGAATTGCTTTTAAAGGAGAAAAACGCTAAAACTGCACTGCAAGCGCTAGTGCACCAGTTAAGAGAGGAAAACGAAAGGCTGGCCAATGAGATAAAGCAATTTGCTAGTAGAGAAGACGACTATCAAAGAACCCTCAAAAAGCTGGAAGATGCAGTGTCCAGACTAGAGACTCAAAGAATACAGCAAGAAGCTCTGGAGGTGGGGAACGTCCTGTAATGACAGAATACTAGTGGGGTCCTTTTAAAGAACATCTAACTATACACTACTGAAAGTGAAGGACTGTTAAAGCTCTGGAGGTGGGGAAAACGTCCTGTAATGGGACAGAATACTAGGGGGTCCTTTTAAAGAACATCTACCTATACACTACTGAAAGTGAAGGATGTTAAAGCTCTGGAGATGGGAAACGTCCTGTAATGACAGAATACTAGGGGGGTCCTTTTAAAGAACATCTAACTATACACTACTGAAAGTGAAGGACTGTTAAAGCTCTGGAGATGGGAAACGTCCTGTAATGACAGAATACTAGGGGGGTCCTTTTAAAGAACATCTAACTATACACTACTGAAGTGAAGGGACTGTTAGCCTGGAGGTGGGAACGTCCTCTAATGACAGAATACTAGGGGGGTCCTTTTAAAGAACATCTAACTATACACTACTGAAAGTGAAGGACTGTTAAAGCTCTGGAGGTGGGGAACACCCTGTAATGGCAGAACACTAGGGGGGTCCTTTTAAAGAACATCTAACTATACACTACTGAAAGTGAAGGATTGTTAAAGCTCTGGAGGTGGGGAACGTCCTGTAATGGCAGAACACTAGTTAGAAGTTCTTTTAAAGGACGCCACTATTAGGCCCCATTCAGACGGCCGTATTATTGTGGGTCCGCAACGTTCGGAACACACGGCCGGGTGCCCCATTGAAAATGCCTATACTTGTCCGCTGTTGCGGACAATTATAAGACGTGTTTTATTTTTTTATGCGGAGCCGCGGCACGGAGCTGGCTCTATGAGGTGAATGGGTCCACATCTATTCCGCAATATTGCGGAATAGATTCGGACCCATTCACACGGTCGTGTGAATGGGCCCTTAAAGGGAGTCTGTCACCTCCATAGCCCCTATAAAGCATTTACATAGCCCTATAGCACAAATAATGACATATGTAACTTTACCTGGGACGCTTTCCTCTGACTTGTAGAAGCTGTAAAAACGTACTTTAATCCATATGTAAATTAGCTGTTGGAAGTGCCCGGAGGCGGAGCTCACCGCCGTGGAGCCCGGGCTCGTCTGCTTTTTTAAACTCTCTCCCCGCCCCTGTCACTGCCTCCGCCCGCCCTCCTCTTCACTTGCATCCTCCGTCTGTTCCAGTCTCTCCCTGAGCCGGCGCATGCGCAGTGGCTACGCTGATGCCGTGCCCACAATGGGCAATGCAGTGCGCATGCGCCGGCTCGGCAAAAGCCTGGAACAGATGGAGGACGCAAGTGAAGAGGAGGGCGGGCGGAGGAAGTGACAGGGGCGGGGAGAGCATTTAAAAAAGCGGACAAGCCCGGGCTCCACTGCGGTGAGCTCCGCCTCCGGGCACTTCCAACAGCTAATTTACATATGGATTAAAGTACGTTTTTACAGCTTCTACAAGTCAGAGGAAAGCGCCCCAGGTAAAGTTACATTTGTCATTATTTGTGCTATGGGGCTATGCAAATGCTTTATAGGGGCTATGGAGGTGACAGACTCGCTTTAAAGAAAATCTGTCACCAGGATAATCGCTATTGAAGTAAAGCCATGGCCTAATAGCACTTAGTACCTTATTTCCTGATGTGCCTTTGTTTCAGCAATAGATGTTTTCTATCTTCTGAAAATCCAGTTTATTTGGTATGCAAATGAGCCAGTAAGGTGCCCAGAGGGGCGTCACTCTTGCAGGAAGGAGCCCAGGCACGCCTCCTGCTTGTGCCCAACCCCGCCCTCATGCTGGGAGCAGGGAAAAGGGGTGGAGTTATGGCTTGAATGTGATGTAGGAGTTGTGCCTGGGCTCCTTTCTGCAAGAGCGACGCCCCTCTGGGCACCTTACTGGCTCATTTGCATACCACATAAACAGGATTTTCAGAAGATAGAAAACATCTATTGCTGAAACAAAGGCACATCTGGAAATAAGGTACTAAGTGCTATTAGGCTAAGGCTTTACTTTCATTTCGATTATCCTGGTGACAGATTCCCTTTAACTACTGAAAGTGAAGGAGCTGTAAAAGCTCTGGAGGTGGGGAACGTCCTGCAATGGCAGAACACTAGTGGGGTCCTTTCAAAGAACGTCTAACTATACACTACTGAAAGTGAAGGAACTGTAAAAGCCCTGAGGTTTTTTTTCAGCTTCTACAAGGCAACCTTACATTGCTGACCACTATAGTCCTTCAAAAATATTGGGGAGGGGTAATTTACCAAGGCTGGTATTTCATCTGCCAGTCTTGATCTAGCTTATGCTGGAGTGTGCATAAGATGTGCATAATTTATTAACACAGACCCCAATAAATCAGGCAAATTTCTGGCCCTTCCTGTGGCAGAAAGTGAAATCCAGTGTAGACTGGAGCTGTAATTTACACCAGTTTTTGGCATAAATTTTAGTACATTTGCTAGGCCCTGGGGGACCACGCCCCACACGTTCTATGCCTTCTTTTTGGAAAAGTTGCAGGTGACAAATTTTTGCCGCCACTATTCTGGCTCACAGGAGTTGATAAATTTCCCCTATTATTTGGGTGTAATTGCTGCATGGTGTTAACAGCTTCCTTTAATATATAGTACATGGGGCTCACAATCTACGTTTCTTATTGGTTAGTGTGGGAGGAAACCGGAGAACAGGAGGAAACCCACACAAACACGGGGAGAACATACAAACTCCATGCAGATGTTGTCCTTGGTCAGAATAGAACCCAGGACCCCAGCGCTGCAAGGCACCAGTGCTAACCACTTTTTACATTTAATTATAGAAGTACATTGGATTACTTTGAAAAGAAGACGTCCTTTCTCACATGTTGTCCAAGAGGTTAAGGAATTAAAGGGGTTGTCTCACTGCAGCAAATGGTATTATCATGTAGAGAAAGGTAATACACTTACTAATGTATTGTGATTGTCCATATTGCCTCCTTTGCTGGCTGGATTCATTTTTCCATCACATTATACACTGTTCATAAAGGGGTTACAGCCACCGCTGAAGCGAAGATATAAGGTGACCGAGATGAGAGCTGCTGCGCATAGGTACCTATGTGCACTCCCACAGTCCTGGACACCAGAGAGATTGGCAACTTTTCCTATACTGTGCAAGCACGACCACCACTGCTGGATTGCAGGGTGGTCGTAACCATAGAAACGAGCAGTGTATAATGTGATGGAAAAATGAATCCAGCCAGCAAAGAAAGCAATATGGACAATCACAATACATTAGTAAGTGGCTTGTATTAACTTTCTCTACATAATAAATTCCATTTGCTGAAGTGAGAAAACCCCTTTAACATGTGAATGCTGTTTTTTTTTTTTTCCTCTTGTTTCTATATTGAGATAGAGTATGATCCCTTAAAATTACAGGCTGAAAACATGAGGCTGCACTGCTGATGCTTCCTATTCTGATGTTAGTTACAGCGCCAAACATATAACTGCCGCTATTGATCCCGGTAGGTAGTAAATATTGTTGTATTTGGCGGTCCGGTTCCACACAAGGTCTCCATAAAACGCCGCACCTGATGGAAAACAGAACGTGGATGTTTTGATCATAATCTTTCAGTAGTGCAGCCTCAGGCTTTAGATCTGCAACTTTAAGAGACTGAAGTCCAGCAAAAAATATATTGAAAAACTGTTTTCACATTCTACATTAGTAATGCCATTTTCCTCCGGGAAGGTCTCCTTTGATTTCCATAAAATGTGATGCGCTATACTGTTTTTATTTCTTTTTTTGCTTTTCATTATAAAATGAAAGTTTATACGTTTTCTTCTGATCACAGATGAAACACATGCAGGAAGCCGAACGTAAAGTGTCTGCCTCCCACAGGGAAAACGAGTTGCTTCGGGCATCTTTACGCCAGCACAAAGATAAAGTCCAGCAGCTCCACGAACTGCTTACTTCAAGGGAGCAAGCGCACAGGTACCTGCGACTATAAATACCTGAAAGCGGGTAATTACTCATTACTGGGCTTACACCACATTGAATATGTCAGTATTAGCTCTTGCTGTGAGAAACTTGTTGAAAAGTAACAGGAGCTGCTGTAAAATCAGGAGGCATGAAACGCGGGCTGGATATTGTCCTGCGGAGCGCATTTCAAAGAGAGTGGCTTTCCGCATATTTCTTTTACCACACACAATCCCATCATAGTCAACTCTAGATACCTCTTATATATATATAAAAATGAGTTTCTGTCTGTTCTTTATGCGCGACCAAACGACTGGACCAATCTTCACCACGGGTACATCAGGTGTGCGGGAAGGTTTTAGACCGGGTCTCAGCTCTCTAGGATGTACCGTTCCTGAGATATTCCCAAAAAATGATTAGCCAATGGAAGCCTGTAAGTCTTTCACTCATATCCCAACTGCCATACACACGGTCACATGTCCCTTATCAGCCAATAGAAGTTTGCAGGCCTTTACTCTCAACATACACACAGTTTTACTCCGGGTTTCCATAACAACCCAGCCATTTTTCTTCACTGCTGTAGGTAAGTACTTTTGTCTAATTCTATACCAGGCATGGCCAACCTGCGGCTCTCCAGCTGTTGTAAAACTACAACTCCCACCGTGCCCTGCTGATAGCTGTAGGTAGTCTGGGCATGCTGGGAGTTGTAGTTTTGCAACAGCTGGAGAGCCTCAGGTTGACCGTCCCTGCTCTATACTAATTATTGATTGGCTTACCTTGAGACAGAATTTTAAGCCAGAATTGTGGTGCAATTTTGATGCAAAATGGCGCATATTAATCCACCTCCCCTTCATGCAAAGCCCCACCCCCTCTTGAGCAAGTCTGCGAAAAGTCCACCAATTAGCGTCGCTTTTAGAGCTATTCTGTATGCAGATACATTAGTAAATCTGGACCAGCGTGTTTTGAGCTCCTTTTTTACAGCCTTCACTCCAGTTCAGTTGACATCCTTACACCTATCCCCTCATAAGGGAAAGAAACTGCAGCTTCATCCCCCTCCTCCTCCCAATCTTCTAGTTACTGTTGTACAATAGATTGTTTTTGGAGACTGTGGTAGTTTATGATCATTCATGGAAAAGGAGATGCTGATTATAAGTGGAGAAGATGCCACTTCCCCCAAAAAGATATATATGTCCTTTCTCCTGCAGCTAGTGGCAGTTGAAGGATGGAACTGAGC
This sequence comes from Rhinella marina, assembly GCA_900303285.1. NCBI lineage: Eukaryota > Metazoa > Chordata > Amphibia > Anura > Bufonidae > Rhinella > Rhinella marina. Next base: position 56,560 of record ONZH01016152.1, on the reverse strand, counting down.
ATGTGCGGCCATCTCAGTGATCAGGACAGGGAAATTAGAAAAAGAGCAAACATCAGGTGGCGCTGTACAGATAGATTTAGTTGAATAACTCAGTGTCTATATTAAAGGGGTTCTCCAGGCTTTTTATATAGATGACCTATCCTCAGCATAGGTTTGGCGGGGGTCCGACAGCTGCCACCCCCGGCGATCAGCTTTATGAAGAGAAGGCACGTGCTGTGCGTGCGTGCCGTCTCCTGTCTCTCTTCCTGCTTGCCATAGACAAAGCAGCAGCTAGCTCTCTTCATACAGCTGATGTCGGACCCCGCCCATCTGATATTGATGACCTATCCTGAGGAAAATCCCTTTAAATTTTTAACTACATCAATTACAAAAATATTCAGATCCAGGTGCTGTTTTTTTTTGTGGGACAACCCCTTTAAGTCAATCAGATCTGTTTTTTTTAAATCAAGAATCCTTGCATACCTGACCAGTTTCTGTGGGCAAAACGTTGCATCCCAATGTGTGTTCTTGACTTCTAGAAAGGAGCTGGATACAAGAGTGTCCTTCACTGGACCGGAGTTCCAAGAAGCTGTGGCTAAGGAGGTCTCCAAAGCAGAACGCTTTCATAATCAGCAGATAAAGGAGTTTCAGGAGAAAATGAATGGGCTGTCACAGCAATACACTGATCTCGAAGATGAATTTCGTGCTGCTCTCATTATTGAATCGGGAAGATTTAAGGAGGTAAGGCTGTGAGATGAATGTGGAGATATCCTAATAGGAAGTTGAGGGGAGCAGCAGGACAGTAGAAATTTAGTTAAAGAGTCACTGTACTTTCACGCAATTTAATTTCACTTAATAGAGAATGGTGTAACTAGAATATTTCTAAATGATTTCATTAAAAAAAATATGCCTGCATCCATCTGAAAAGATGCTGTGAAGTCATGGCCACTAGGGGTCTCACTTCCACCTCCTTTGCAGTCCACTGCCTGTTAGGCAGTATCTGGCCTTAGAAACAGAGACTCAGAGGACTGCTGAGAGGAAGTGGGGGCGTGTCAGAGCCAACTCTGTATAGCTGCGCTTGCTGGTGGACACACATGCTCCATGCAAATGAGCCTCTAGTAGCAAAGGGGGCGTTGCCATTACACCTAGAGGCTCTGCTCTCTCTGCAACTGCCGTACCCTCTCCAGTTTGATTGATAGTCATTTAGACTGCCTGGACCTGTCAGTCAAATTGAAAAGGACGCGGCAGTTGCAGAGAGAGCAGAGCCTCTAGGTGTAATGGTAACGCCCCCATTGCTCCTAGAGGCTCATTTTCATATATTAAAACATTATTTTTCTCAGCAATGTGGACACATATGAACATGGGACCAACACAGATGTCTTCAGCTGTCAAGTGCTCATGTAACAGGTCAGCCAGTGTCCTAGGTACAAATCTGCTGACGGATGCCCTTTAATATCTAGAGCCCAGACAACCCCTTTTAACGCAATTCTGTCTATCTTTACAATGAACATAATTCACAACAGCCAAGAAAATCGGGTGAAATGTTTTTCCGGCCATTATCCCATTCATACTATTTCCTATTGATGTCATCATGCCTTTGACTTCAGCGCTGGAAGTCACTGCTGTTTTTCAGAATACTTGGCTTAAATTAAGCAGGTCTTGACATCAATACTGTGATTTTCTAAAATACAAAAGTAGAACTTGTAAAGGATTTGTGAATGGTGCCCCACAGCAAGCGTAATTGACTGCACCCTCTGTGGTAATGGCCGGGCTTATCAGCCTGGAAAATAACTCTGCGTCTCACATAAAGGCAAGTATACGTAGGTCATCACTTCACTGTAAAGAAAAGGTATATTGAGAGAGATTTACTGAGCAAAATGCAGCAGAATTCAGTCACAGGTTGTGCCGCAAACAGGAGTACATTGATTGCATGTGCCAAATGTCTGTGTTTTTGACATATATTACCTGTACCTAAACCACTTTGAAAAATCTATAAAAGGGACTTAGCAAGAAGTCAAAAAATGCACCAGATTTTTCATGTCACATGGGCAATTTTGATAAAAACGGTGCGGATTGTTCCATTTTAGGTGACTCCTAAATACACATATCCAGGGCCACTTTTGATAAATCTCCCCATTAGTGTTAAAATGTCATTGAAAGTGCTGTCTCTTGGGGGGCCCCTGATGGCTCTCAAGTTAAGTACTGTAATTGACTAAACCTTGTGGATTTTGCTGGGGATCTCTAGAGCTAAACAAACGTCAGTTCTTCAATGAATGCAGTTGTTTGTGATGAGACAAGCACTTTTAAAGGTGATGGGCATCTGTGAATGTGTTTTTTTATTATTGCATTGTACTAATTTTTATTTTTCCAATTGGCCTTTATTGAAATGGTATTGCCAGAAATATCAGATAGGTCTGAGTCCCATTCCTTTCTAAAGAACAGGGCCCCCCAAGTGAAGGAGGAGAAGACACACATGTGAGTCCACACTCTGATCACCACTATGGGCGTTCTTAAAATAGGTGACCTCTGGCTTGGCTATTTCCAATGAATAGATGGGTGGCCATGCTGTGAATGGAGAGGATAGTACACAATATGGGGTTCCCATTCTGGAAAATAGGCACCTGTCTGACGTGTGGCATCTCCTAGTGACATGCTTGGGCAGCAGGGTGAAGGGGGAGGGCTGCTTTAACTCTTATCTTGGAATCTGTAGCAGCTGGTCTCATTTGAAAGCTGACAATCTAAGCTTTAAAACAAGACAAGAATCAGAGCATTATCTCCAGGAGATATAACTGTCAGGCGTAAAAGTAGCTGAAAGCGAAAGTAGGTTTCAGCTGGTTTCATTTCTAACCTGATTTCTTTTTTTTTTTAAACTGTGTATTTTTATTGGTACAAATGTACACATTTTCAATAATACAAGAAAAACTAAAACATTGAGTTGAACAGCAAAAAGAGGTGAGAATACTCAACATGTCAATGAAGCGGGCGAGACATTAGTATGTTGCACATAACAATCTCACATTCCCTTAGTTTGATCAATTGTACAAAATAAACAACATGGACATAAGACAGGACAAAGACAAACGTGACAGGATTGACGGGATGGTGGGGTTTAGAGAGTGTAAAAGGGCAGGGGTGTGATACCAGTGCATGAGCAATTTGTATTGAGTTTCCTTGTAAGTGGTGCAAATAGAGGACTGTGCGGCCCTATTCCAAATAGTCCGCCAGGCAAAATGGGAGAGCAGGGAGCCAACATCAGTGGACCATTTATCCATATATGTGCAGTGGGGAGAGTCGTCTTCCGTTGCTGCAGATAAAAGGCGATAAATAATGGAAATCAAGCCTCTTGTATTAGTACCCAGTCGACAGAGCTGTTCAAATCGGGTTGGGGTGGAAAGTTGGAGCACCCCAAAGGTAGTGCTCACGTAATGGCGTATTTGTAAGTAGTGTATGCTTTCTGACCTTGGTATGCTTGACCGATCTTGTAATTGCGAAAAGGATTTAAATGTCAATGTAGCAGCTTCAACAACGTCCGCCAGGCGAAAGAGACCCAGCGACGACAAGACACGCACCATGGGAACAGTTAAACTAGAAGGAATGGCAGGGTTATATAGGAAAGATATCATAGAAGAGTGTTGAGAGACTAAGGTGAAGCATCTGTGGTATGAGTCCGATATGTGTTTTGTGAAGGTCATTGGCCCTAATAAGAGAGTGTGGGGAGTCACCGGGGTCTGCTGCCACAACAGGGCATTCGGATGCACCGGAGCAAGCCAGAGTTTTTCAATCTCTACCCATTTAGTGAATGCCAACTGGGAAGCCCAGAATGGGATCGCACGGAGGTGGGTAGCCCAATAGTAATGTATGACGTTAGGTACCGAGAGGCCACCTCTATCTGCCGCCGCAAGCATAATTTTGCGGGGAATACGGAGCCGTTTGCCTTGCCACACAAAATCAAGAATAGTATTTCAGTGTAGATTCTGACCAACGATAAGGGAAGTTATCTTTTATCCGTTGGAGGTCAGGAGTGGGTATCAAGATAGGCAGGGCCTCTGTTTTGGAAATGTTAATTTTATAACCCGAAAGCGCTCCATATCGTGAGAGGACCTTATGTAAATTGGGCAGTGTGATATGGGGGTTAGTTAGTGTGAGAAGGATATCATCCGCGTAAAGGGATATCTTAAAGTCCTTATCCCGTACTTTCATGCCCTGAATGTCCGGATTCAATCTAATATGTGCAGCAAGGGGTTCTATAAATGGAGCGAAGATGAGTGGTGAAAGTGGGCATCCCTGACACGTGCCGTTAGATATGTTGAATGATGTGAAGGAGCAGATCTGACCTGATTTCTAACAGCTATATCTCCCAATGTAGTAGAGATAATGCTCTGATACATATCTCTAGCTGCTACCCAGTTTGACATATGGAGGAGGGATGGGGGTAGTGGATGAGCTGACAGTCTGCAAGAGGAAAAAAAAATATAAAAAAACATGAATTTGGCATCATCATAATCGTAGTGCCCCTCAGAATAAAGTTATCATGTTATTTATACCACACAGTGAACTCTCAGTGAAGTCCCACAAAATAATGTTAAAATTTCAGGGTTTTCCTGGGTGGGAGGAGCTATAAACTAGCTGGGTGTTGTTAGGGGCAGTGATAGGGGAGTGTCTATGTAACTAGCTGGTGGGAGGAGCTATAAAGTAGCTGGGTGTTAGGGGCAGTGATAGGGGAGTGTCTATGTAACTAGTTGGTGGGAGGGGATATAAACTAGCTGGGCGTTGTTAAGGCCAGTGATGGGGGAGTGTCTATGTAACTAGCTGGGTGGGAGGAGCTATAAACTTGCTGGGTGTTGTTAGAGGCAGTGATACGGGAGTGTCTATGTAACTAGGAGGAGGGAGGAGCTATAAACTAGCTGGTGTTGTTAGGGGCAGTGATAGAGGAGTGTCTATGTAACTAGCTAGGTGGGAGGAGCTATAAACTAGCTGAGCGTTGTTAGGGGCAGTGATAGGGGACTGTCTATGTAACTAGTTGGTGGGAGGGGATATAAACTAGCTGGGTGTTGTTAGGGGCAGTGCTGGAGCTGTGGCAGAGAAAGGAGAAGTGCATCATGGGTTTGGTTGGATACAGCAACAGGAAGTGCTACATATAGGATGGAAACAAACCAAAGTGAATAGTATACATGGAGAAAACGGGTCAGGAGAATGCAAAGTGGGGAAAAAAAACATGGGGAAGATGTACATGAGGTAAGTAACTTACATGAGCATATCTATTAAAGACCATAGTAATCCCGGAAAACCCTTTTACTTTATACACATGCTTCAGTTGCCATACAGGTACATGTACCATGTACCCATTTAAAGTATACTTTTTTTTTTTTTTTTAATGGACTTCACAGAATGAAAATTGCAGCATGCTACCCATCACCGTCCTGTCTTTGTCAAATTTAAACGTGAAACAAAAACCTGATGTAAACACAGCCTTAGTTGTTTAACCCAATCATAGTATTTCTAGATCAGTTTTCATACATAAATGTTCTCTGTATTCTAGGTAAAAGAAGCCTTTGACTCTGTCACGGCAGAGCTAGCAGAACATAAAGAAGCGCTCTCTCATAGCCGTCTGAAAGAGAAGCAATCAGCGGGTTTAATTCAGGAGCTGACTACCATGGTAAAAGAACAGAAGACCAGGATAGCGGACATCACTAAAGCAAAGCAGGAAACTATAAGTTCTCTGAAAGTAAGCTTTTATTGTAATATTATCCATATTTAACTTCATCGGTAATTCAGATATTGGTCAGGAAATTCATCACAGCAGTTCTAAAAAAAAAGCTACAAATCTTGATCAGGTGGACAGGTTCTTTTTAGCCTCAAGCTTTACCTGGTGTCCCAGACCTCACCAATGGTAAATGCTACATCAGGTGATGTCACTACCAGGAAGCTCTGCATAATACGTTGCGTAGCCTGTCCAGTTGGCTAAGCAGTAAAGCCTGTATTATACCAGGCAATTGTCGGGCCGTTTATAGGAACGCTCGTTAGTGATGATTCGGCAGTCTAATACTGCCACCGATTCAAGCAAATGTTTGTTCATTGGACAATTGGGATCTTACAGCATGTTTTAAAAAAAATGTTCATTTGTCGGTGGCAGATGGTGGTGTCTAATCACGTTCTGCTGCCGGCAAACAACTAGGCAGCATGGGGACGAGTGATGGCATAACGATTGTTCCTCCCCATGCTGTGGAGGAGATTGCTGCATGTAATAGCGAGCAGGAGATTGCTGGGAAGGAACACTTCTGTCCCGGCAATCACCGACAGAATGGGGTTGTGTAATACAACCTTAACTTATTACTGTCAGCAGCTCATTCCACACGGTATTCTGGGACAGGATGCTGAGCTGCAGTGGATGCGAGTACTGGGCAAGTGTCACTAGTGATTCCCACCTTATATATTAAAGAAGAACTCCCGCAAAAAATTTCATTCTCTGACCTGTTAGAAAGGTGCATGATATAATCTGTAGTGAATGTCATTTTCTTATCAGAGGCTGAAATTGAGAGTTTCCACTCTCTTCTTATTGTAGCTGGGTCATGTGACCAACTCCCTGACCTCCAACTGACCCAGGACAGCAAGCCAGTCACTTCTCTTTCATTCCTATGAGACTGAAAGTGAGGCTACCATAGGAATGCATAGAAAAACTTCCTGTCCACTTATAAGGTGCTGTGTGAGTTAGTGGGTCTAATTCCTAGTCACATGACACAGATAAGAAACTTCAGGATGATATAACTCAAAAATTCAGCTACTGGTAAGAAAATGACATTCACTACAGATTACATCATGTACATTTCTAGCAGGACATGGAATAAAATTTTATGCGGGAGTTCTTCTTTAAGGACATACAATGACAAACATGGCTTATTGATGACACTGATCTGGGTAGGTTTCCATGCTGTCCACAACTGTACAGGAAATGTGGGTTATCATGCTGACCCATCATAGATATATATATCGCCCATAATCTTTAATTTTATATATATTGCGCATAATCTTTAATAAATAAATCAATAATTTTATTTATTCAATGCCTGTAAAATTGGTTAACGTTATAAATTATACAGTGAACAGTTGTCAGCACTAATCCTACTATTTCTATAGAGCAAAATACGCAACCTGGAAATGGTGGTGGAAGAAGAAAAACGAAAAACTGTTCAGATTGAGCTACTGAAGCAAGAGAAATCCAAGCTTATTTCACAACTCACAGCACAAGAGTCCTTGATCGATGGATTAAAAGCCGAAAGGAAAATCTGGGGACAAGAGCTAACTCAGCAAGGTGAAAGCATCAAATCCTTCTACTTTGTTTGACAGAACTTAGAATACATTGTTCTTAAAGGCATCTCACAACGACAGCCCCTTTAAAAGGGCATCTGTCAGCAGATTTGTACCTATGACACTGGCTGACCTGTTACATGTGCACTTGGCAGCTGAAGACATCAGTGTTGGTCCCATGTTCATATGTGTCCGCACTGCTGAGAAATATGAAGCTATAATATATGCAAATGAGGTTCTTGGAGCAACGGGGGAGTTGCTGTTACACCTAGAGGCTTCGCTTTGTCTGCATCTGCCGATCCTTCTGCACTTTGATTGACAGGACCAGGTGTGATTAAGTTTATACTGTCTGCCCCTGTCAATCAAAGTGCAGAGGGGGCGGCAGTTGCAGAGAGAGCAGAACCTCTAGGTGTAACGGAAACGCCCCCGGTGCTCTTAGATATGCTCGGTGCTCTTGCATATATTAAAACATAATTTTTCTCAGCAATGTAAGCACAGATGTCTTCAGCTGCCAAGCGCACATGTAACAGGTCAGCCAGTGTCATAGGGACAAACCTGCTGACTGATGCCCTTTAAATAGAAGCTTTTCTAGGAATCAGCTGATCGTTGCAGGTCCAAGCTTTAACCTTCAATGATCAGTTGTCATCACTGAGGAACGCCATGATTGCCCATACATTTTGTGTTTACTGCAGGAGACATTTAGCATCACATGGAGGCCATATATGAAATACAGTCTCCCAGCATATGCCTCCGCCAGAAGCAAGGAATGAGATGTGAATAGAGCCTCAGCTGTATGTCAAAGATGTGATATGAACCTGCGGTAGTGCAGTTATCGGTGCTGTGTGTGTCCATCACATGGCCATAAACTTTTATTGAAGGTGCCCATTAAATTGTAGCAGACATGAATAGAATCTCAAAGTCTATTAGAAAGTTCTCATTATACAATAAATTCACTTCATGGCCTGTTCACACGCAGCAGAAACCACCATGGTTGGACCTGCTCGCAGCTTGTCTCCATTGAATGGAGCTAAACCGGGAACAGACACCATTGGCGGCTGTCATAAAACCACACCAAGAAGGGACACGTCCCTTCTTAGCGTTGTTGCAGCTTTAAACCACCAGTAGCGCTGCCTCCCATTAGCGCAGTGTCCATGCTGCAATTTCTACAATGTGAATGGGCCCTATTCCTGAAACCCCCATTCCCCACTGGACCTTTGGAGGGGAGCATACTTACCTGACTCCCCCAACTGGGTACAAGTATCTTCCATTCATGGCCCTGGGTCATGTGCTGCTTGAGGGACATGTCACTGCTGCAGCCAGTCATTGGCTCCAGTGGCCCTCAATCATGCCAAAGGTTGACAAGCGGGTAAAGGAGCTCCATGAACGGAAAGAGCTGGAACTAAGCAGCAGGGAGTAGGTAAGTATGCTTCCCTCTATAGGTCCAGCCTGGGGTGATGGGCAAAATTTATTCAAAAGGTGTAGAACCCATTAAGGAACAATTCTTTAAATTGAATAAACTATTTTTCTAGGTGTTTCTTTGGCCCAGGACAGAGGAAGGCTTGAAGCAAAAATTGAAGTCCTTTCCACCGAGATAGAGACATTGAAAAAGCAAAATGAACGAGACAATGACGCCCTGAGAATCAAAAGTAAAATGGTGGATGATCAAACCGAAACCATCCGGAAACTGAAAGAAGTGAGTACATTGGCATTTTAGTGTTTATCGGTCACAGCGGACTTGCCCAGGACATTCTGCCATTATCAGTGGTTATTTTTCATGTATGTGGCTTCTGTTGTGGAGCCCCATTAGCCCATTATGTCTGGTCCTAACCAACGTCATTCCTTTTCCACACATGTGACAATAAATGGCTTAAAGGGGTTGGCCCGTTGCACACACACCAATGTCAGATACCTCTGGGACCTGCACCTTTCTGTAGAACAGGACCCCCAAAGTGAAGGAGAGAGCACTGCACATGGATGTAATAAATAGAAGTGAATGGAGAGCGCACCACACAAGCACGGCCACCCTTCTTTCACTTCTGTTGGAGTTCTGGAGATAGCTGCAGGCAGGAGCTCACATAAGACATTGCTAAAGTCTGACATAGCCCATGTTTACCAAGATTTAGCGGAGCAGCACTAGTACAGGGAGGAGTAGCGCTATAGACTCCGGCCTGTACAGCGCTCAGTGCAGCCCCATGGGAATCTGCACTCTCATACACAGCGCTGTATGGGAATATGGATTCCGAAGCACTATTGGCACCTGAACTTCAGATGCCTATTTTTGCATGGAAAATGTGAAAAAATAAATAATTATAGTGTATTACAAAAATTATTTTACTATATTTAGAATAGGATTTAATAAAGTTTAGGTAAAAGTTTAGATACACTTTTACCTTTTAGCTTTTTCGTTTTGTGCTCCCTGCCTTGATGCAGCCATAACTTTTTTATTTTTCTGTTCACATGGATGTATGAGGGCTTGTTTTTTGCGGGACAAGTTGTACTTTCCAATGCCACCATTTAATATGGCATATGGTGTAGTGGGAAGCGGGAAAAAAATTCCAAATCAGGTGAAATTGCAACAAAAAAAAAAAAACACAATTCCGCCACAGTTTTACGGGTTTTTTATTTACGGCGTTCGATGTGCGTTAAAACTGACCAGTTACTTTCATTCTACTAGTCAGTATGAATCCGGCGTATAGTTTTTCTTGCATTTTGATAGTGATAAAAAAATTATAAAGTTGGACATTTTTTTTTTATTTTTTCCAGTTCTTGACCCCTATAACTTTTTGGTATTTATGTGTACGGAGCTGTATGGGGGCTCATTTTTTGCGGGGCGATCTGAACTTTTTATTGATACCATTGTGGGGTGTGTATGACTTTTTGATTGCTTTTTATTTATTTTTTTATTTTTTTTTTAAAGCGACAAAAAATGGGGAATCGGCCATTTTGAAGCTTTTTTCCGCTTCGCTTTTTTCTGTATGGGAAATATTTTTTTTTATTTTTATAATATGGACATACACCCATGATGTGTATTTTTTTTACATTTTTTAAATACTTTTTATTTTCGGGAAAGGGGGGTGATTTGAACTTTTACGTTGTTTTTTTTTTATTTTTTAAAACTTTATTTTTTCTTTACACTTTTTTATAGTTCCCATAGGGAACTATAACTAGCAATCATCTGATTGCTTATATCATAGACTCCAATGCACTTACATTGGAGTCTATGAGGATTTCAATGCTTTCCTATGGAGCCCTATTACAGGCAAGGGCTCCATAGGAAAGCCTATGCAGCAGCCTCCTGTCATTGACTATGACAGGGGCTGCTGCAGACACGTGTGGCGATCGGAGGAGCCGGAGCAACACCGGAAGCATACGCTTCCAGTGTTTGCCGCCATTGGGTGCCGCGGTCAGGCTTGACCGCGGCACCCGAGGGGTTAAATGTCCACGATCTGCATTAATGCTGGTCGCGGACGTTAGCCGCGGGTGCCTGCTAGTAGGGTGTGCAGGTCACCCACGGCCATCACACACTCCTGCACAGAGCGGGCGCCATCTTTAAACACGCGCCCAGCGAAGGGGTTAAAATCCCTTTGACATGCAAAAATGGAATTGGACGCAATCAAAAAGTGGAAACATCAACTCCTCTCGCAAGGAAAAAGCCCTCGCACAGCTCCGTGAATGGAAAAGTAAAAGTTATGGCTCACACAATATGGTATATAAAAAGAGAGTTGAAGCAGCACAGCTATACCTGTAGTCAGGTTATATAAATCAACGCAGAAAAACCTCAATTGTGGGTTACGGGGTGCACGCAGTCCAGATCCTGGCTTGTGGGTTCTGCATAAACATCCATGTAGTAAGCCGCAGCACTCCCAGCAGTTAATCCAATATTAGTGTTTTATTAGGAACGCATGGTACAGCATTTAGCCTTTTTCAAGCAAAAAAAAAAGGCTCATGTGAGCCGAAACGTCGCAAATGCTGTACCATGCGTTCACACAATATGGTGACACAAAAACATTTTGTGGTAAAACAGAAAAAAACGATATGAATTTAACACCGTATTCATACTGACCCATAGGGTTAAAGGGGTTTTCCGAAACGTTTCTACTGATGACCTATCCTCTGCAGCAGCGCCGCGGCCTTCTCGCAGCTCTGCCTAGGCCATGTGACATCATTTTCATCGGTCACATTGCCTAAGTGTAGCTTAGCCTCATAGAAATGAATGGGACTGAGCGTAATACCAAGCACAGCCGCTATACAATGTACGGCACTGTGCTTGGTGAGCGGGGAGAAGTCTGCAGTGCTCACAGGAGCGTCAGTGACTTCTCAAACAACTGATAGGCGGGAGTCCCAGGTATCGTACCCCACTGATCAGAGCTCTTCAGTAGGGGTGTTAACAAAGTCATATCGTTTTTTTTTCTGTTTTACCACTTTTGTACAATAGGGTTGAGAGAGGTCATCAGTAGGGTTGAGTGAAGTGCGCTTCAGGTCATAGATCCGAAGTTGCTTCGTACATAACTTTTTTTTGAATGCTGTACCTCTTTGGATCCCAGTTTTAAAATGGTTTTCAAGTTGAATAATCGAAGTCCGAAGGTATTCACTGAAGTTTTACTTTGGACATAACGAATTTCACCTCCGAGAAAGGTCTTCGCACAGCTTTCAAATGAAGTTTTGAACAAAGCGAATTCAGATCTATGATCCGAAGCGAGCTTCACTGAACACTATTCATCAGTATAAGGCCCCTTGCAGACAAGCATGTGACACGTCTTCTGCATTGCAGACCCTGGCCTGAACTCCCGGCACTGACGGGGTCACATAGCATTATACTGATTTCTGATACTATGTAACCCTTACAGATGACACTGACATAATGCTGGCAGTGTTATCCAATACATTCCAGAACTGTAAGGGTTAAATAGCATCATAAATCAGTATAATGCTATGTGACCACATCAGTGCCAGGAGTTCAGGCCAGGGGCTGCAATGCGGAATACGTGCGTGCCACAAGCTTGGCTGCAAGGGGCCTAAAAGTTTCGGAAAACCCTTTTAACATCTCCATTACACCACACTTTGAACACTGTAGAAACAAAATTAATAAAAGCTAATCCAAATGGTGCTATTGAAAAATACAATGTGTTGGGGGGCGTGGCCGGATGCGGAGCTAAGCAGACGCGAGTCTCGTGCGCTCTCCTGCTCACCCGACACTAAGCGGCCCATAGCACAAAATAATTCGCCGAGTGGCTTCATTAAACGGCCCCAGTAAGTACCGGAACATTAGGAGAACCCTCCGGTGCCGAGATCCAGCATGGGGAAGCCAAAAAAGAGAGTTACTGCCCCAGTAAAGCTCACTACATCGTTCAGTGAGCGGATCCAAGATGGCGCCCGCACACCACCGCATGGAGCGTCAGGTCCCGAGGGGAGGAAAAGAAGCGCAGGCACCAGCGCAGCTCAAGGGGCGTCGGTAGGTGCAATCAGCCCAAACACATGCCCAACACTGCTACCAGAACTCTCCCCTGCAACACCAAGCATAAGGGCATACTTAACCCCTGCAGACCCAAACACTAGTACTGCAGCACCTGTATCTGAACAGGCCATGAGGTCAATGCTATCAGACCTTAGACAGTCCTTGCAGAAAGATATCAATAATGCCTTATCTGTGCTCCATACTGAAATAACCAGCATAGGAGAAAGAACCGCTCACTTGGAAAACAAAATGGAGCAATTTGCAGACGCGCACAACACGCTAGTTGATGCACATAATGAATCCGAAGATGACATCATGGCGTTAAAGTTGAAGCTTGCGGACCTAGAAGATAGGTCCAGAAGGAATAATCTTCGCTTCAGAGGTATCCCAGAATCAATTGAAACTGATAACCTCAAAGATTTCCTCAAAGATTACTTTGTGGCACTACTCCCGGATTCAGAAGAAAGAGACCTTTTAATTGACAGAGCTCACCGTATCCCCAAACCTAAGAATGTTCCCGCATCTGCACCAAGGGACGTTATAGCCAGGCTTCATTTTTACCATTTTAAAGAAGCGGTTACTAAAGCTGCTAATTCATCCAAAGATTTGCCTGAGCGCTTCCAGAAGGTGTTAGTCTTCTCTGACCTCTCCGCGACTACACTGAATAGAAGGAGAGAATTCCTATCTGTTACCAGAGCCTTGAGAGATCATGGAATCCCGTACAAATGGGGCTATCCTGTTAAATTGTTAATCACAAGGAATGGTACCACATGGTCCCTGAATTCTCCTAAGGAAGCTGCGTCGCTACTACGAAAATGGGAGCTCCTCCCTGAAGATGAAGATCTCTCTTCGCCCGTCAAGAAAAAACCCTCTTCCGTACCGCGAGAATGGAGCGATTCAACGTCTAGATCCTCTGAGGGGTGACTTATTACATCTTCTCTTTTTCACTGAGTCTTTTTGCAGTTCTTTGCTCTTAAGTGTTGATTTTTCTTTAAGGAGTGAGCAGTTGAAGCCCACACTATTTTTGGATTCACACCCTCCATAACCAGGTTATTTGGAACCTGGTGGTTCACTTAGAACCGAACTGTGTAACTACTCCCCCTGTTGGTGGATTTCCCACTATGTGCTTTTCTTACCCTTACTTGTTATATGGTTATTATAGTTATGCTTGTTCTTTTTTTATAGGACGATGTGACATCTATATACTCCAAATGAGTTATAATTTGGTGTTGTGCATTACCTCAGCATCGGCCCCCAATAGCCAATATGGATTTTAAGGTAACTTCACTTAATACTAAAGGACTTAATAGTCCGGTTAAGAGATCCCTCTTCTGGAAAGAGGCGTTATCCTCCAAAAGCGACATCATTTGCGCTCAAGAAACCCATTTAAATGATAAGGACACACACTTGTTGCAGCATAAAAAATTCCCTCATGTCTTCTCGGCACCGGCTAGCTTAAAGAAAAAAGGTGTTTCTATCGCTATACGAGACACAGTGTCTTTCCAGTTGGTGCGATTGGTGGCTGATGCTGAAGGCAGATATATCATCCTTATATGTAATATTAACAATACGTTGTTCACATTAGTGTCCATATATGCTCCCAATACTCAGCAGTATGCCTTTCTTAAAGAATTAATGGTTGAAATTAATAATATTAGACAGGGCTTACTGCTGATTTGCGGGGGATTTTAATATGGTTCCATCCACTACTATGGATAAATCAGCGTCCACTTCCTCCTGTTCTAACAGTACTAACTTTTCCAAGCTTCTGTTAGCCGAAGATTTGTACGATGCTTGGCGTGTGTTTCATGCATCTGAGAAGGATTATACTTTCTTCTCAAACCCACACAATTCCTATTCCCGAATAGACTTAGTTTTAGTAGACAAATGGCTATTGCAAAAGATATCCTCATCTAACATAGGTATAATCACCTGGTCAGACCACGCACCAGTTTCTGTTACTATCCATCAACCAGAAATTCCCCCTCCTAGCTCTGTGTGGAGACTTAATAACTATGTCCTTGCCAGTCCACTCTATGCTAGGGATGCGGAGAATGCCCTCTCTGAATTCTTTGCCCTAAACGTCTCTCCAGAAATCTCTAAAACTACCCTTTGGTGTGCTCACAAGGCCGTAATGAGAGGCAATTTCATCAAATATGCTTCCCATGACAAAAAAAGAAAGGTCAGAAAAAACCAAAGAGATAACCATTAAAATTGAGGCATTGGAAGAGAAAAATAAGAAGTCCTACTCATATAACACCACACGAGAGCTTAGAGATCTTAGATTCCAGCTATATCAACTCCATAGCCATAAATTGGATTTCTATATGAGGAGAAACCGCGCTACTTATTATAGTCAAGGAAATAGGGCGACAAAAACTCTGGCTAACAAGTTTAAGAATAGAATAACAAAACATAAGATCCCTTACATTTATAATTCACGTAGGGAGAAAATCCTTAACCCTAAAGATATAGCCGACACTTTTGCACAATACTATGCATCCCTCTATAATCTAAAGGATGATAAAAATACTATACAACCCTCTAGTGAAGAAATAGTCATTTTTATCTAAAATACATCTTCCTAAAATTAGTGCAGATCACCTAAGTACATTAAATGCCCCTGTTACTGAGAGTGAAACAATCAATGTTCTTAAAACACTAAAATTAGCTAAGTCCCCAGGGCCGGACGGTTTCACTAATGAATACTACAGAACTTACTCTAGAATTCTTACCCCTCATCTCTGTGGTCTTTTTAACGAAATTATTATTAAAAGACATATACCACAGGAAATGCTTAAAGCTATTATAGTAACATTACCCAAACCAGGTAAATCTACCGAATCCCCTGCAAACTTCAGGCCAATTTCATTACTTAATACGGACTTGAAAGTCTACGCAAAAATAATTGCAAATAGGCTTTCAAATATTGTTCCTCTCCTTGTCCAAAGGGATCAGACAGGCTTTGTTAAAGCCAGACAAACATTAGACAGTACCAGGAGGATTCTGGATCTCGTGCATGTGGCTGAAGCTCGGCGAGCGCCTTCTCTCCTCCTTTCTCTGGACGCGGAGAAGGCGTTCGACCGGGTACACTGGAATTACCTGAAGGTGGTCCTTCATAAATTTGGTTTTGAAGGAAACATTTATAATGCTATCACCTCATTATATACAGATCCCTCAGCACAAGTTTTTACTTCAGGATTTGTATCCAAAGATTTCACTATTTCAAATGGAACGAGACAGGGGTGCCCCCTCTCCCCTTTAATTTTTGTTCTAACGATAGAACCTTTGGCTGAATGCATACGATCTTCCAGGGAAGTATCTGGGCTAAAAGTAGGCAGTAGACATCACAAAATCGGCTTATTTGCGGATGACACCATTTTGATCTTGTCAAACCCTCAAACTTCCCTCCCGGCAGCTATGAATATATTAAAACAGTTTGGTAACATTTCCTATTACAAACTTAATGTTAATAAATGCCAGGCTCTCAATATGGGTCTGAAAGACTCTATTATGGATTCCTTGAGATCGAAATACCAGTTTCAATGGAATTCCAAATCCATTTCCTACCTAGGCATTAAAATAACTTTTCCCTCATGTAATCTATTTTCAGTTAACTATAACGACCTTTTAAAAAGGATTAGAGAGGATTTGTGTAAGTTTGATAAAACTGAAATTTCTTGGATGGGTCGAATTTCCACAGTCAAAATGATGATATTGCCGGTTATCCTTTACATGTTTCGCAACCTTCCCATTTGTATCCCTATGAAGTATCTCAAAGAAATACATAGATTACTATGGAGGTACATTTGGAATAACAAAAGGGCAAGAGTTCAGGCAGACGTGATGTTTCTACCTATAAAGAAAGGAGGAATGGGATGTCCATCGGTGGTTCAATACTATAGGGCTTGCATTGTGGATCAATTAAGATCCCTTTGGCTTAACGATCCAAACAAATTATGGGTTGAGTTGGAACATAATTTAATCCCGACTAAACAAATACCAACCTTTCTTTATGGATCACAGATATTCGGCTGCCAACATTGTAATTTGCCCGAGGCCATCAAAGCGTGTGTAGAAGTATGGAAAATTTTAACTACCAAGAAAATGATTAATATCCCTGGTTTGCATCTTATCTCCCCAAAGTTATTAGAAATGGGTACTTTTAACTTGAACATGTCCGATTGGATGAAGTTGGGAGTGACTAGTTTAGGTGACTTGACTACGGAAAAGGGTATTCTTTCCTTCTGCGAACTACAGCAGAGGTTCGGTATTCCTCCTAACAATCCGCTTCAATATCTCCAAGTTAAATCAACCCTCCAGAAAATGAACCTTCCTAAAGCGTCTGATGAATCTAAAATGAAATCTCTTCTCAACAATAAGAACCCACATATTAAAGCACTTTCTGCAGCATATAATATTTTGATTGAGGCCTCGGATTCCATCACTTTTGCACATTTGTTGAAATGGAACTCTCAAATTGGTCCTGAGATTTCTAAGGATAGATGGTTAGAATCATATGATGTCATTCCCAGAGTTTCTAAGTGTATTAACCACCTTGAGAACGCCATCAAGATAAGATATAGATGGTATCTGACGCCTCATAGACTATCGTTGATATTTAGTGAACACCCAGATATATGTTGGCGATGTAAAAGTGTAAATGCGGACATGCTTCATGTATGGTGGGAATGTTCACAAATCAAAGGGCTATGGAAGGCAGTTGAAGCTCTAATCTCAAGAATATCTCATTTTCCTGTTTCCCTTTCTGTACATCAGGCCTTATTATCCTTAGATTTGGATATATTTCCTGCAACGCATTATTGTGTTATCACACATATATTGATAGCAACAAGACTTAAGATAGCCAAATATTGGAGAGACTCTGCTCTGCCTTCCATAACCGAAATAATCGAATATGTTAATACTAATTGTATGTTCGAAAAAATCACTGCCCATAACAGTCACAGTATTCATAAATTTTTGAATAACTGGGACATTTGGATTTCTTCCCCATACAATAAGAATATAGAAGCATTGTGAAGGATTGAGAAATGCAACAACCAAATATCTTAGTGTAATTTGTCGTTATTACTATATAAGAAATGAAACACGTCGTCCAATTGTTTTTACCTATTTTTGTTTTTATTTATTATTTATTTTTATTACTTTTGGTTTCTTGCCTAATTTTATTTATTCCTTAATTTCCCTAATTTTCTGCCTTTCGTTTATTTATACATTGTAACCACGATTCTTTGAACAATATGGCAAAGTTTTTTGTTATTCCTGTTAAAATTTATAAACCAATAAAAACTTTTGGTCAAAAAAAGAAAAATACAATGTGTTATGCAAAAAACAAGCACTCATTGCTCTTGCAATGCAAAAAAGTAAAAAAACATTGTCAGGTCTTTAAAGGGAATGTGTCACCTATAATTGTTTCTGCCAGTTAAAACCAGATAGTACCACATATCCTGTTTTCTAATCTGTTTTTTTTTTTTTTTAATTATATGCTTTAGAGCAGCCATGGGCGATAGTATAGTGACAGGAGGGGACTCCATTGACTTCTGTGGGAGATTTTTCTAGGCCTGCTCTGTGACCTGTGCAGAGGTCAGGAGGTAGTGATCTTTTTTGAATGTTGGATCCTGTGTTATCTATATATAGGTGATTATCGGTCATTGTAATCCTGTCTGTAATGATAATGAGATGCCTGCTAAAAAGCGATCTGTACAGACCAAGAAGTGACGCCTATTTTTAGTTCTAGAGGGCAGTGATTGACAGCTCTCTGTGCATACACAGTCATAGAGGAAAGGCTGTCAATAACTGATAGGACTGCCTCCTTGTCTTCAATCACTGAGAGGACCGCCTCCTTGTCGTCAATCACTGAGAGGACCGCCTCCTTGTCGTCAATCACTGATAGGACTGCCTCCTTGTCTTCAATCACTGATAGGACCGCCTCCTTGTCTTCAATCACTGATAGGACTGCCTCCTTGTCTTCAATCACTGATAGGACCGCCTCCTTGTCTTCAATCACTGATAGGACCGTCTCCCTGACTTCAATCACTGATAGGACCGCCTCCTTGACTTCAATAACTGATAGGACTGCCTCCTTGTCTTCAATCACTGATGGGACCGCCTCCTTGACTTCAATCACTGATAGGACCGTCTCCCTGACTTCAATCACTGATAGGACCGTCTCCCTGACTTCAATCACTGATAGGACCGCCTCCTTGACTTCAATAACTGATAGGACTGCCTCCTTGTCTTCAATCACTGATGGGACCGCCTCCTTGTCTTCAATCACTGATAGGACCGCCTCCTTGTCTTCAATCACTGATGGGACCGCCTCCTTGTCTTCAATCACTGATGGGACCGCCTCCTTGTCTTCAATCACTGATGGGACCGCCTCCTTGTCTTCAATCACTGATGGGACCGCCTCCTTGACTTTAATCACTGATAGGACTGCCTCCTTGACTTTAATCACTGATAGGACCGCCTCCTTGACTTCAATCACTGACAGCACCGTCTCCTTGTCTTCAATCACTGACAGCACCGTCTCCTTGACTTCAATCACTGATAGGACCGCCTCCTTGACTTCAATCACTGATAGGACCGCCTCCTTGACTTCAAACACTGATAGGACCGTTTTATTGAATCTTTTCCCACAAAACTATACATCAATATGCTCAGCTCCTCTTGCTCTATAGCATGCTGCCTGCAGCTCAGACACCGTGTTCAATGTGACAGGTTCCCTTTAACATGGTTTGACACATTCTCTCTCTGCTTTCTGTTGTCAGGGATTGCAGGAAAGGGATGAACGCATAAGAAAATTACGTGCAGAAAATTTGGAGACAGAGAAGACCTTAAGAGAACAAAACGATGAAAGGGAGAAACAATTACAGGAGGTGAAGGAGAAGCTGGAAAGGCAGACGGAGAGAAAGGAGGAACTCAAGCTTCAGCTAGAAGAAAAGGAGGGCGAGCTGCTGGATGTGAAGAAAGCTTACAGGTGATTAGGCAGCCGCCAGAGCAGAGGTTTTACTAAATGCAGCTTGTGCTGTTTGATGTCGAATCTGGGCTCATTTCAGGCATTTGCTCTTTCTGTTCACAGTGCAATGAATAAGAAGTGGCAGGATAAAGCAGAATTACTAAGCCAGCTGGAAACGCAAGTCAGGCAGATGAAAGAAAATTTTGATGCCAAGGAAAAGAAACTGATTGAAGAGAGAGACAAAAGCCTTCAAAACCATAAGTAAGTAAAGTGCTGTTTCAGTTTAAAGAAACTATAGCGAGGCAGTGAAACCCACCTTTTTATCGAAATGGTAGGTAACCTTATGTGGTGGTTAATGACTATAAGTCATGTATTTGCACTCAGAAGATGGCTACAACAAAATGGCGACGCAGGGTGACGATAATATCAGGTATTGTACTGAAGGGTTAGTACACAATTGGGTCTTTGTTTTTTTTTCTTCCTTTAGTTTAGTTCAATACATGTGAATGGGGTTGTGTCTGCAGCAGGTGCATGATTGTCTGCAAGCCTCATTCAAATAAAGGGCATAGTTGTAAAAAGAGGGGATCTATCGACCCCAAGAGCTCACAATCTGCAAAGATAGTAATACATTCTCTACATGTCACTAGTGAAGAACGTCCCTGAATAGTATCACAAATACTTCCCAGGCGCCTGGAGTTCACATTCGCCCCATTCCCCTTTTACCACTGATTTCTGTGTGCACAGGGTAGTGATGGAGAAGCTTCATTCCGTGGACGACGCATTTCGGAGACAGTTGGAGTCCATTCTGGCTGCTCATCAGGCGGAGATAGTCAAGGTAGCAAATGAGAAGCAAAAGGAAATTGATGCAGCCAATGAAAAAGTAAGTGTTTGTATTAGAGACGATTGTAACAAACCGATTTGTCTCATCAGCAGGACTTCTTCATCTATGAGGGGCTGTCCCTGCAGGTGAAGAAGACCCACCTGCCACTAGATTGACAGGGCCGGATATTTAACACGGCCCCGACAATTTCCTGCATTAGCCACTGCCTTAATTAGCAGAGCGAAAGCAGAGGCTCTACTTGACTGTGCGGGTGCTGCCAGGAGCGACGCCTGCGCCTGAAGCTGAGCGTCTGCTAATCACAGCAAAGGCAGGAAATATTTGTGTATCGCGTTATCTAACCAGTCTGCAGCCACAGTAGGAAGGTTACCCTGTTGCAACTTTTGCTGTGGACTCCATGATGATGTCATCCGTGTCCTGTCCGCACCGTAGATTATAGAACATGTCCTATTTTTGTCCGTCTTGCAGACAAGAATAGACATTTCTATAGTGGGATCCACATAGTGGTAGGAGAAAAATATAACAACCAGTGAGGGACTAACTGACAGGCAGACGGATACAAACATATTCAATATAGACTATACATACCGGGAAAAGAGAGTTAAAGTTTCATTATATCAGAACACATAAGTGATAATATTATGTTCCCATAAATCCATGTGGCGACTCCATAATAGGCCACATATAAGTCCCGGTCACAGAGTAGTGGTACAATAAAGAAGCTGCATCAAGTACAAAACGTCTGCATGAGGATCCCCCACTTACCCAACACCAATGGCTTTTGGCGAAACGCGTTTTTTCTTATAGGGCGTAAAAATACGCTATATTGCATATGTTTGTACCCGTCTGCTTGTAAGTTAGTCCTTCACTGGTTATTATATTTTTTTCTCCAATGATCATATGGATCCCCCTTATGTATTTTAATAGTGCTAAATAAAGGAAATAACATTTTATTCCTTGTGGACATTTTTGTTACGGGCTTTTATACCAATATTTTGTGTAGGTTTAGATGACGTTTCTTGGGTGTAGCCTGAAAATAGGTCTGGTTGTTATAGGATTCATTTCTACAATGGCGCAAAGTTCGGAATACAAATGGTCTGCATCTGTATTTTGCAGCTATGCAGTTTACAGGCCGCCGAACGGATCTAATCGTGAGCACAGAAAATGGAGAGTCTCCACAGTCCCCGAGTCTGTCACTAGGGGGCGCTGTGGCATCAGAAATACTGGTCTTGGATAAAGCTGCACATACTTGGGGCCCCCTTAGTAGCATATAGCTGTATCTGAGCAGCTGAGTGCTGGTGTTTTAGCAACGTGATGGTGTTGGTAAAAATGGCGCTGTGCAGAGAGCTAATGTTGGCGGCTTTATCGATATCATAGAAGACTCTCTTCAGAAACTGTTTATTTTCTCAGATAGTTGCATTTTTGCATTTGTATAAGGACCACAATACAATACTCACACCCCCTGCAGCTCTACTCAACTGGACTTGGATCACTTTGGGGTGGAGCATGCTGTCTGATTATTGCGCCTGTAATACGGATGGCACATTAAAAGTGACTGAAGGCAAGTATACTGTCAGAAGTAAGGTGGTAGCAATCATACACAGTCATAGGCTGACCATACACATAGGGTAGCTTAGCTTGGTTGAGATTGCATGTCTATTAAACGGGGAGCAGGAAGAAAGTTGCTGCCTGTGGTAGTGGTTTATCTCCCTGAGAACTTCAACTTCCAGACCCTCATCTTCCTCAACAGCTGCTGGGAGACCCCCATACATGTTCGGGTTGTAATGGTGGACATATTCTGGCTGATGGAGCAGGTTTTAGTGACTTTAGTGACCACGGATGAATGTATTATTGGTTCTCTGGCCAGCTTATACTTTATTCTTCCAATGTTCTTATATCAGTAAATGAGAAGGAGTGCAGCAGTCTGGACTGGAAATATCATCTTTTTACATTGCGATTCTTAATTGCACCTCTGCCCTCCTGCTGTGAGCAAACCTTCCTGGTGGTTCAAAGGAAGGCCTTTGAAGTCAGATAGGAAAATGCAATGTAAGTGCAGTCGTAGCAATTAAATTTTATATGTGTGAAACGGGCAAGATGTTATGTTAGTCAACTTCTGAAGTTTCTAAACTTTTTATATTTATGGGGATATGATGGTCGCGTCTGCTCTGTAGCAGGTCACCAATGAGGCCAATGCATTGCTGCAGGAGTCGACAGTCTATAAGTAGAGAGGACTGGACCCCCTTTTTTTTTTTTTGGATTTCATTTTTGAAACAACATCTACTACAGTGTTGTATGTCGATTGGGTGTGTCTACATTCCTACTGATCAAATCAAGAGCCCCGGGACTTAAAGAGGATGTCTCACTTCAGTAAGTGGCATTCATCATGTAGAGAAAGTTAATACAAGTCACTTACTAATGTATTGTGATTGCCCATATTGCTTCCTTTGCTGGCTGGATTCATTTTTCCATCACATTACACACAGCTCGTTTCCATGGTTACGACCACCCTGCAATCCATCAGCAGTGGTCGTGCTTGCACACTGTAGGAAAAAGCGTCAGCCTCTCTGGAGGCCGGGACAATGGGAGTGCACATAGACTGGTGCTTTTTCCTATAGTGTACAAGCACGACCACCACTGATGGATTGCCATGGAAATCGTAACCATGGAAACGAGCAGTGCATAATGTGATGGAAAAATGAATCCAGCCAGCAAAGGAAGCAACATGGATAATGACAATTCATTAGTAAGAGCCTTGTAGTAACTTTCTCTACATGATAAATGCCACTTACTGAAGTGAGACAACCCCTTTAAAGCACTTAAGGCAGGTTTACACCGCACAATGTTACAGTCAATTGTTCCGGTAGGAAGCGTTCCTTCCCGAACTTTCAGTGAAGGAGGCCGCTGCATTTACATGGCATGATCTCCTTCACAGTACGAGGACGAGCATTTGCAATAGCAATCCCTCATCCCCATACAGAATAGTTGGGGCACATTTATTAAGACCGCCGTTTTAGACGCCAGTCTTTATAAACCCCCTTGGATCTGTGGATCCAAAGATATGAAGAGGTGCCGACCTCTTCATAACTTCGATACATCCAGCGCCAGTTCTAAATGTAAGACCGCTTCTTTGCTGTCTCACATTTAGACCATTTTCTACACCTAAGGGTCCATTCAGACGTCCGCAAGTATTTTGCAGTCCGCACATGGCCAGCACTATAATAGAAATGCCTTTTCTTGTCCGTGGCTGCGGACAAAAATAGGACACGTTCGATTTTTTATTTTTTTTTGCAGGGCCGCGGAACGGAAGTGCACATGGTGTGCTGTCTGCATCTTTTGCTGCCCTATTGAAAATGAATGGGTCCAATTTTCCGGACCTGTGAATGGACCCTAAAACAGGTGTAGATAATGATAAATGAGAGGGGCCTGCCGGCCAGTCCCTGTTCACATCAAGCCCACAATTTTGGACCTGCCGTGAGTGGGGAGAAGTCACACATAGCGGCACAACTAACCGTTTCACCGCCATCTGCACCTGAAATACGCCTAATATAGGCACATTTCAGTATAATAAATGACCCCCATTGTTTCTACGCAGCAGATCGCTGTTTAGACAGTACCATCTGCTGCCCAAAAACAATGATTGGAGTGCCTGCACGAATTTCAGGATCACCTGATGAACAAGCATTTTGGCGAAACATTTAGCCAGATTATCAGGAATGAGTGTTCACAGGAATGGTCGTTCCCGATAATCTGGATGATTACTGGTTTGTCTATATCCACCTTTATAGATCCTGCCGATACTACCCTGATTGAGCAACCAAGGCAAACTGATCTTGAGGGGGAATACAGTCAGCTGAACTTCCTTCAGGTTATCGCTTTTGCTTGCACCAATGTAAGATGTAGCTGTAGCCGTCTAGCTTCATTCTGAGTAGCCTTAAAGGGGTTATCCTGTGAATAATATAAATAATGAAAATCGGAACATGACAGTCCCTTTCTAATAAATCTAGAACCAGCCCTGTATCTCACATGGATCCAGAGATCTCATTCATTGCTCAGATTGCTCTTCTAGATTTATTTTGGGCTGGCAGCTCGGGGGCGTACCCTTTCTTTAGGGAGGGAGGTCCTTTCTGCTGCAGCTGGTGGCAGTTGAAGGATGGAACTAAGCATGGGCTTCCATCTCAGTCAGCTGGACAAAGAATTTTCAAAGAGCAAACAGCAGGTGGCGCTATACAGATTTCAGTGAATACCTCAATGGCTATACTTGATGTCTCTGGCATCTCCATATGTTCCATCAGTCCTCCGTAATATAGGGTTTTTATAATGCAAATTACCCCGTAAGTGCAACAAGGGTGGTGCTGTTGAATCCAGAGGCTCCCGTCCCTGTCTTCTATACCACGTCCTTACCTCTGTGATGGACAGGCCAGGCAATCGCTGAAGTCTTACAGGATTGTGTTCTGCACATGCACAGTAAAGGGATGGAGACTGCCAGGTAGAGCATCCGCAGAAAGTGATACCATGAGACTAGAGGGACTTCCTGGCCTGTCCCTCACATTGGTGGGGGTGCGGCTTAGAAGACAATGGGAAGAGCCTCTGGGTGCAGCAGCACCACCCTTGTTGCACCATTTGCATATTATAAATTTTTTTTTTTCTTTCAGAGGTTCAATGAAACATAGAGATGCCAGAGACACCATGGGACTTAAAGGGGTATTCCCATCTCACAAATGTAGTTTGTATAGTTAGATATAGCCATACCAATATTATTACTAATATAACGTATTTATATAAAATGTACCGTTTAGAAGATTTTCCTATTTGTATTTCCATTGTTCCACACACATCAGTCAGGCCGTTGCCCCTAGTTACCATGTAGTAGTGGTGACCGGCTTGCTCTTGTTCAAACCCGCTCTGAGGTAACTGCTGTATTGTGAACGCACATTATATGAGCATGCAGAGACACATCTTAGGGTTGTAGCATTTTTGTCTGCGCTTCCAAAACGCAGAGAAACGGATCCTGTTCCAAGATCAATTCATCTCTATGGAGCAGGATCCGTTTATAAAGTCTGTGTTTTGGATGGATCCTGACCATTGCATTGTGGACTGGTAGCATCCAAAACGCAGATGTGAAAGTACCCTAAGATGTGTCTCCGCATGCTCATGTAATGTGCGTTCACAATACAGCAGTTACCTCAGAGCGGGTTTGAAAAGGATCAAGCTGACCACCATTACTACATGGGTGCGGTGGTCGTAACCAGGGGCAACGGCCTGACTGATGTGTGTGGGACAATGGATATACAAATAGGCAAATCTTCTAAACGGTACATTTTATATAAATACATTCTATTAGTAATAATATTGGTATGACTATATCTAACTATACAGACTACATTTGTGAGATGGGAATACCCCTTTAACTTACAAGGGCGGATAGACAGCTACCAACCGTTTGACATAGTGGTATGTGGTAAACCTCGACCAGTCCATAGGTCTTAGACCGTGCTATTTGACCTCTTTTATTTTATACATTGCAGTATAGGGAGATCAGAGCCCTCAAATCTCTATTACTGCCAATATAAATTATGCTTGAAAGAGTCCAACAGGAGCCACATGCTGGCGTTGTTTAGATTTTTAGGATCTGTCCGCTCCTATGTGTATTTCATAGAGAGAGAGGGTGACAGGACTCTCTACCGCCATCTGGTGTCTGTAGCTACCTTACAAAGATGATATAGATGAAGCAGAGTGAACAGTCACACTTTTATCACATCTAGTCCACACATTATGACGTGACTGTTAATTGCTCTTTCACACGAGTGGATCCTGTGCGTGGAATCCGCTGTGTGAAAGAGTGCCAAGCCCTGTTCCGGACAGCAGAGACATGGAGCAGTAACATGATTGATAATGCTCTGTGCCTCTATGTTATCTTTTTACTACAAAATTACAGTGACAACTTTATTTCACTATGATTTTGTAGTAAAAAGATCACAGAGAGGCACAGAGCATTATCAATCATGTTACTGCTCCATGTCTCTGCTGTCCGGAACAGGGCTTGGCTCTCTTACATGCAGTGGATTCCACGCACAGGATCTACTCGTGTGAAAGAGCCCTAACTCTGCTACATCTGTATTTATACATGCTGCCTTAATTTCAATGTCTGTGCCATACTCACGCTTTTCCTACCTTACGATTGTAGGTTTATCAAGTAGAAGAAGAAATGCGGCAGCTACTCCAAGAAACTGCAAAGAGTAAGAGAGCCATGGAAGAGAAGATCAAGCGTCTTACCAGTGCCTTATGTGACATTCAACAAGATCTTTAGCTTAGAGCTTTGCACTGAATTAAGTTTACATCTGTTCATAGGTGTGTCGGTAACTTAGGTGACATTCAACTCATTGAAGAGTTCTCCTTTAAATAGTGTCATTGTTGTGTTTCTAAATTATAACTTTAGTTTGTTGATATTTTTCCATGTATTTTTAGATGAGGAATGATGTCTAACAGTATATACACTGAAAGAGTATGTTTTGTAGAGGTTACACATTTGGACATTGTGGTTTGCCAGTATATAAAGTGACTCTGAGTGACACCCGTAGTGGTCTCCTGCTGTCACTCAGAGCAGAGGGGTAGTGTTATGAAGCAGCTCAGTGCAGAGATCTCTTCATGGTGAAGACTTTCCTCCTGGGTACTTGCAGGAGCAGCATCTGGCAGAATAAATGTTCATATTCACACTACTCCTGATACATTTTAATTGGTAGGTAGTGCTAGTAATAGGGAACTATAGAGCTCTGTGTCACGAGTAATCTCACAGCTCTTCTCTTGGTATAAACAGTCATGCTCCACCCTGTGTCCCAAACTCAAACAATATTTTTTACTCCTCCCTCCCTGCCCCCATGTTATTCATACAGAAATGCCAGTTGTAGTGCCTGCAAGTCTGACATTGTGCTTCGGGCAGAGCTTCATTCACCGAACAGAGATACAATATATGTGAGTGAAGGGATCACTGCCATGATACATTACAACTTGTACACGGTTAGATACAGGCAGACAAGCTGATCCATACTGTGGCTGAGAAAAGCAGCTCCAGCTTCCCGCATGAAAGACTGTAAAACGAGTGAAAACATGCGTGCCTATGTGAAGAAAATCATCATAATGCAGTTCCCTATTATATTACTAAGGGGTTTCAAAGGTAGACCCATCACTTACAAGGGTTGTCTCACTTCAGCAAATAGCATTTATCATGTAGAGAAAGTTAATACAAGGCACTTACTAATGTATTGTGATTGTCCATATTGTCTTCTTTGCTGGCTGGATTCATTTTTCTATCACATTATACACTGCTTGTTTCCATGGTTACAACCACCCTGCAATTCATCAGTGGTGGTTGTGCTTGTACACTATAGGAAGAAGCACCAGCCTATGTGCAGTCCCACGGTCCCGACCACCAGAGAGGCCTGCGCTGTTTTCTATACTGAGCAAGCACGTCCACAGCTGATGGATTGCAGGGTGGTCGTAACCATGGAAACGAGCAGTGTATAATGTGATAGAAAAATGAATCCAGTCAGCAAAGGAGGCAATATGGAGAATCACAATACATTAGTAAGTGCCTTGTGTTAACTTTCTCTACATGATAAATGCTGTTTGCTGAAGTAAGACTTATCCAGTAAATTATATTGGTGACCTATCCTCAGACTAGATCATCAATATCAGATCTGCAGGGGTCCGACACCCGGGATTCCCACCAATCAGCTGTTAGAAGAGGCCGGACGCTCCGTGAGCACCGCGGCCTCTTCCTAGTCCTGTGATGTCACTTTACATCAGTCACATGGCCTAGCTGCAACCCTGTCCCATTAAAATTAACAAGACTGTGCTGGAATTCCAAGCACTGCCCCTATATGATGTATGGCGCTGTGCTTGCTGGGAGCCTGATTCACCCACCGGAGCTCCACTGAACGCAGTGGCTGCCTGAATCAGCTGATTGGTGAGGTTTCAGGGACTCGGACCCCCGCAGATGTGATAATGGTGACCTGTCCTGAGGATAAGTCATTATTATCTTTTCCAGAATAACCCCTGTAAAGAAAACTGTTGGATTTTCATTTCAGTCGTTTTCTTTTTTTTTCCCTTTAGAGGGGTACTCCAGATTAAAAAAAAATCATTCAATGGCAGTCATTTAGCATTAGCTTCTTGCACTACAGGGTGGGCCATTCATATGGATACACCTAAATAAAATGGGAATGGTTGGTGATATTACCTTCCTGTTTGTGGCACATTAGTATATGGGAGGGGGAAACTTTTCAAGATGGGTGGTGACCATGGCGGCCATTTTGGATCCAAGTTTAGTTTTTTCAATGGGAAAAGGGTCATGTGACACATCAAACTTATTGAGAATTTCACAAGAAAAACAGTGGTGTGCTTGGTTTTAACATCACTTTATTCTTTCATGAGTTATTTACAAGTTTCTGACCACTTATAAAATGTGTTCAAAGTGCTGCCCATTGTGTTGGATTGTCAATGCAACCCTCTTCTCCCACTCTCCTCTTCTCCCACTATCCGTAGTTTCAGGTGCTGCACATCTCGTATCTTCACAGCATAGACAATTGCCTTCAGATGACCCCAAATATAAAAGTCTAAGGGGGTCAAATCGGGAGACCTTGGGGGCCATTCAACTGCTACATGATGATGTGTTTCCCTCTTTATGCACTGAAGCTGGCACGTTCCCTGAGTTTTTCCAGCAAGATGGTGCACCACCACATTATGGGTGTCAGGTCCGAGCTTTTCTAGATGAACAGTTTCCTGAAAAGTGGATTGGTCGTCATGGGCCAGTTGAATGGCCCCCAAGGTCTCCCGATCTTACCCCCTTAGACTTTTATCTTTGGGGTCATCTGAAGGCAATTGTCTATGCTGTGAAGATACGAGATGTGCAGCACCTGAAACTACGAATACTGAAAGCCTGTGCTAGCATTTCTTCTGCGGTGTTGCTATCAGTGTGTGAAGAGTGGGAGAAGAGGGTTGCATTGACAATCCAACACAATGGGCAGCACTTTGAACACATTTTATAAGTGGTCAGAAACTTGTAAATAACTCATGAAAGAATAAAGTTACATTAAAACCAAGCACACCATTGTTTTTCTTGTGAAATTCTCAATAAGTTTGACGTGTCACATGACCCTCTTGCCATTGAAAAAACTAAAGTTGGATCCAAAATGGCCGACTTCAAAATGGCCACCACAAACAGGAAGTTAATATCTCCAACTATTTCCATTTTATTTAGGTGTATCCATATAAATGGCCCACCCTGTAGATCAGGTTCTGTTTTCTGAGTGAGATAAAAACACAATAATGCCACTGAGGTCCTAGTACAGATGATGTAAAGTGAAACCCTGTCATAAAAATTCTGCATTTTATAAAAACTATGACTGTTCATATTTACGGTTGGAGCCTGTGTCGCCAATTCTGTGACATTTGTTGTAAAGCATAGTGCCCAAAGAGGCGCTGTAATAGCCATCGAAATGCTGACTACCACGAAGGACCCCATAGTAAGGCCGATTTCTGCCCGTAATGAGCACCGATTGCCAATATAGCTAGTTGTCCAACTCATTTAAAGGGGTTGTCGGGGCTCTTACTATTGAAGACCTATCCTCAGGATAGATCATCAATATCAGATTGGCAGGGGTCCGACATCCGGCACAACCACCGATCAGCTGTATGAAGGAGACTGCACGTGCTATCTTCCGTCTTTCTTCCTGCTTGCTGCCGCCGTGTCTACGGCAAACAGGAGGAGAGACGGGAGGCGCCACACGCGCACTGTGTGCCCTTTCCCTTCGTACAGCTGTTTGGCAGGGTGACTGACCCCCACTGATCTGATATTGATGACCTATCATGAGGATAGGTCTTCAATAGTAAAAGCCCGGAGAACCCCTTTAAGGATCCTTATGGAATGGATAGAAATCTGCAGTGGTAACTCCGTGTAAATGCACCCTACATGGGCAATAAACGGGGGTGAGTGTTCACAATTGTGATCATTCTCCCTGCCGCCTGTCCGTGTAAAAGGCCCGTAATTGGGGTCAGTCGGACGCTGTGGGTACCAGTCTCATGATGGATCTAGCTAAATATGAGGCCTCTGTTATAAACAATGCAGATGTGTAGGGGCTCATGCAGGTGAAAATGTGCCAGCCATGCCCATATTGCTGCCCGCAATATACAGGCATCGACCATGTGCGCACTGGATCACGGATGCTGACCCCTTCACTTGAATGGAAGTCCACAGAAGCAGTGCGGTGCACTTCCATAGCATTTCGGTCCGTGCTCTACATGCTCTATTTTTGGCGGTGTAGAGGGATCGCTGACCTCTTGAATGGGTCTGCACCCACCAGCGCAGGCAACACAGACGGTGCCCGTGCATTGGGGACGTGTGCATGAGCCCATAGTCTAAGGCTCAGTACTGTCATGGTGTCTCTTATAATGGCACGCTTCAAAATATCGCAGATACTCAGGTACACATACTCAGAAATAAAATGTTTAAAAAAAAAAAAAGCCGTATGTGTTTTTTTTTACTCAACGCAGGTACACATACTCAGAAATAAAATGTTTAAAAAAAAAAAAAAGCCGTATGTGTTTTTTTTTTGTTTGTTTGTTTCCTGTTCCGTTGGTTTAAACTATTTGTGTTGAAGTTGATTAACTTTTCCTATTTCACCTAATCTGAGCCTTATAGACCGCTCAGATCAGGCTATAGACTCCTTTCTCCATATATCACAATGGAAGCTTTAGTACAGCTGTCCCTCGCCGATATCTTTGAAAAAACTTTTAGAACATATGGTAATTATCTTGTGCAAGTGCCCGGGGGCGGCGTTACTGCGGCTGGAGCCCAGGCCCCTCGGCGCTTTTCACACCAAACCACGCCCGCCTTTAGTATAAATACCTCATCCTTCAACATCGTGCCGGCGCCACTCCACACTTGCCCCGCGCCTGCGCACTGCTGTGCCTATTATGGGCAGAGGAACAGGGGGTTGCAGTGATGCGGCGTCTTCCGCCAGCTGGATTTTGAAGTACGGACTGGCACATGCACACTGCAACCCCCTGTGCCTCTGACCATAACGGGCACAGCAGTGCGCAGGCGCGGGGCAAGTGTGACGTGGTGCAGGCACGATGTTGAAGGATGAGGTATTTATACTAAAGGCGGGCGTGGTTTGGTGTGCAAAGCGCCGAGGGGCCTGGGCACCAGCCGCAGTAACACCGCCCCCGGGCACTTGCACAAGATAATTACCATATGTTATAAAAGTGGTTTTTCAAAAATATCAGTGAGGGACAGCTCAACTAAAGCTTCCATTGTGATATATGGAAAGGAGTCTATAGCCTGATCTGAGCGGTCTATAAGGCTCAGATTAGGTGAAAGACTCCCTTTAAAGTGTATCTGCAGGGGAATTCTAAACCCCTTCACATCCACTATATATACAGTAAATATATATATATATATATATATATATATACAGTGGACTCTCAAGTTACAATATTAATTGGTTCCGGGACAACCTTTTTATGTTGTAACTTCAGCCCGTACCTCTATGGAAAACATGTCATTGGTTTCAAAGCCATAAAATGTCATCACAAAATAAGAAAAAAACAAAGATTCAAGAAAATTAATCGAATAACCAACACAGATAAAGAAAGCCCTTCCATAACAGGCTGGAAGCTGTAAACCACTTTCTATAGGAGGACAGGAGCTTCTTTAGGGTCCTGTATAGTGCTCAGTACAGAAGAAATATAACGTGGAGCCGCCCTCAGCTGACATCTGAATGAGCAGCTCATCCTGGCCCAGACGGTGGTACAGGGGATGTAGTAGTACCGCACTGTACTGTACTGTACTACGTAGACAACCAGTACAGGTGATTTACCAGAGAAATGTCCATGCTGATTGACTGAATTTGATTCTGAGGCATCGTATATGGTCCAGGAAAGACCACTGTAAGTTGAAAATATTGTATCCGGAGAATGGGTCCGCACTTTTCCAGTCCGATTCTCCTGAAGTGACAAGGAGTTTCTTTCTCCAAAAAATGCCAAGTCTAGTGTAGCAGCTAATGGCAAGAGATACTCGAAGAATAAAAATGGGGTCATTCGTTCTCAGATATTACAGTGATGATGTCGGAGAGTAAAATACACATACTGTTGTATACTGATGTTCAAGGATAATTTTTTAATGAATTTTTGTCAAATTTATTACGTGAAATGGGAAAAGAACAGTTAAATTCCACAAAACGTTTTTCTCGATCTAAAAATTAAAGGGGTTCTCCGGGCTTTTAATATTGATGACCTATCTTCAGGACACTCGGCACCCCCGCCAATCAGCTGTATGAAGAGATGGCACGTGCACACTGCATGCTACGTCTTCTTATTCAGCTGATCAGTGAGGTTGCCGGGTGTCGGACCCCCACCGATCTGATATTCATGACCTATCCTGAGGATAGGTCATCAATATTAAAAGCCTGGAGAACCCCTTTAAAATGTAGTTTTTTGGTCCCATATGGAAGCTCAACAAAAAGACAAAAATTTGATGCATTCAGGCACCAAAGATCTTAGTCACAAAGGAGTTAAAGAGCACCTGCCCCCTCTCCTGACATGTCTGCTTTGGCAACTACTT
The DNA here is from genome assembly GCA_900303285.1 of Rhinella marina. NCBI lineage: Eukaryota > Metazoa > Chordata > Amphibia > Anura > Bufonidae > Rhinella > Rhinella marina. The sequence goes on along the minus strand of ONZH01016152.1, from coordinate 23,385 downwards.
TCATTTTCCATGTAATAACAATTCTGAAACATCTGTTCTTATGACTCTGTGTTGTACCATTCATTTATTATTCCTGCCAGAAGTTATGAATGAATTGCTAGCAGTCTGCAGTGAAGGTCCAGATGGTTGTTACCAGTTGGGGGGTGTCCCTGCACAGTCTGACATTATCCAATCAGTGCTGCCAGCATCAGACTGTTAGGAATGACACATCACAGAGGCATAAGAATAGAATATTTCAAATGCATAGTTTATCAGGCTCCAAGCAGCAAAAATAATCCGTAAAAAGATTAAAGGCTATGGACACCTGTGGGGGCATTTTGTTTTATCATTGCATTTCACTCATTTTAGGCTAAAAATCATTTTTATTTTCAGTTGGTCTTTATTAAAGACAGTTTTCAACAGTTTTTTCCTGAATAATATTCACTACATCTACAGGCTGTTGCTCTCTGTCTCGCACTGAATCCATGACAGAGCTTCCTGATAGCTTGGTCTGTAGCCCTTACCTCTGAATTCCTGACAGCTCCTAAACACTCATTATAGCTAAATTCTTATCAAACTGTTTGCAGAATCACGCAGTCGAACAGTGTCTGTACCACTCTGTGCTAAGGAACCATGCAGGCAGTTTCATGTAACTATAACAGTATGCATCATTATACATAAGGTTCAGGGTGACGTTAGCCCCTTTTGCACCGGTTTTCACCAGGTCAGGGGGACTGACCCTTCTGCATCCCTCTGAACAGGGCGGTCAGAGACTGCATGAACCTTTCTTCACTGTGTAATCTGGCCAGTTGCAGTTCTAACCTCTGTATTTAGGGGATGCTGGAGTGTTCGCTCTCCTGCTTATTACTACTCAGGGGGTACTTGGTGGAGTCAGGAGGTCCTTGGTGGACTCAGGAGGTTCTTGGTGGAGTCAGGAGGTTCTTGGTGGAGTCAGGAGGTCCTCGGTGGAGTCAGGAGGTCCTTGGTGGAGTCAGGAGGTCCTTGGTGGAGTCAGGAGGTCCTTGGTGGAGTCAGGAGGTTCTTGGTGGACTCAGGAGGTTCTTGGTGGAGTCAGGAGGTTCTTGGTGGACTCAGGAGGTTCTTGGTGGAGTCAGGAGGTTCTTGGTGGAGTCAGGAGGTTCTTGGTGGCTCCTGCCTACCATCAATCTCATTCTGCTGTCAGAAGACTATGGGGAAAATGCAGTATCTGGTTCTGTAGTCTCACTGCAGGAAGTAGCTACCATCCCAGCACCCGCCAATAAAAACAGCTGAGCACAGCGGATTCAGTAAGCCAGGACTTAATGTTCCAGTTACACTGGTTTGACCACCAGCAGGAGTTTGGGCCTACTAGAGGCAGCATCAGGATATTACTGGAATTGGAAAAACAATTCTTTTTGTAAAACTGGTAAATCTTATTTGTGCTTCATCTGGACAAGTCTACAGTGAGGGCGACATTACTGCTGATAACCCACTAGATGCTTATTTCACACTTTTCACCCATTTCCCTCAGATGTGTAGCTATATAATGCCGCCCACTGTAATGCCAGTATATACCGTACTGAGCGTCTTACAGCCATGGCAAGGATAAAGGATCTAGAACAAGCTGCCAGTGGGAGTGCAAGAGACAGCATCAGTTTAAAGGGAACCTGTCGGCTCTGAAACACCCTCTGAACTACAGTAAGCGGTGTATAGTATAAGTGATGCTGAATCCGAATATGTTAGTTTTATCTTCATACTCACTTCCATTCTGACGCTGTGCTCCCACAAACCAGCAGTAAAATGCACTCAGTGGACTCCGGTGCTCACTCACATAATGGAGAGGACTCAAAGAAGAGTCCAGTGAGTGTATTTTACTGCTGGTTTGTTGGAGCACAGCGTCGGAATGGAAGTGAGTATGAAGATAAAACTTATATATTCGGATTCAGCATCACTTACACTATACACCGCTTACTGTAGTTCAGGGGGTGTTTCGGAGATGACAGGTTCCTTTTAAGTGAAGAGGATGTAGAGGATCTTAAGTGCACTAGAGACTACGTCCTATGCCAAACCAGTGAGCCTCTGATTGCTGGAAGTATTCTTAAAAGTACTGGCGCCCTGAACCTCCTTCACACACCACATTGCTCATCAACCTCGATACACAGATGCCAAGGTACAAATCAATATGCCAGCAAGTCATCAAACTCCTATCAACCTCACAGGTCCAGTTCCACACTGCTACACCCATGGACTTTCAACTAATTTTCAGGCTGAATACCTATGCAGCCCCATACGTTCTTATATCTCTTAACCAGAATAACACAAACAATATAATAAGAACTAATGAGCCAGCAATTTTTTGCCCAAAGTCAGAGAAAACAGACGTCAGGGTTTGCAAGGTACATTGTCCGCCTCGATCTTACTGAAACTTGGTTTGACGACTAGCCTGAAAAGTACAGTGGCTGGAGCTGTACCTTCAGATGAGCAATCGGTCACCTTACATCTGCAGAGGAGCTAAACCTGCTAGTCAGATTGCTCGTCCAACCTTCTACAGAGTGTGTCAACAGACTCAGATCTGTCCACATTTATAATCCAGAGCAGGCCTTACTGCTTGGGTGAGACTCGAACAAAACTGCAGACCTGAAACCATACAGAATGCTTTGTTCAAATGTCTTCATGAATTTCCAAGAATAGGCAAAGATATTGAGAAATTCTAAGAGCTCAGTGATCTATTTGAGCTCCAGCTGGCCAAGGCAGATACCTGGCCACAGTTACCTGAACACCGCTCGTGGGGTAAACTGAAGTGTTTCCATACAGTATTCAAGAAAACTAGACTACACTCTGGTCCACATATAAAAGGCAATATTAGGTCTCCTCCGTTTTCCTACTTTTTGGAGTTCATAAGGAGCCCACAGGCAGTCTCTCCACAGGAACTAATCCATGGAAGACAGAAACTGCCGCACAATGCATCTAGCTCACCCGATCCTTGCCGGAGCACACCCAGAAGCGCGTGCTTCTGGGTTTGAACACTATCGGATTCCGTGGTCAGGCTTGACCACAGCATCTGAAGGGTTCAAAGTCCACGGTGGCTGTTACTATTGGTCTCTGACTTTAGCCACAGATGTCTGCTATATGAAACAGGCACCTGTCGGCTATGGTGCCCTCTGCATGTGGGAGCGGACGCCATGTTTAAAGTCCCAGCCAGTACAGACTAGAGATGAGCGAACGTGCTCGTAACGAGCACTGTAGCGCTCGCATGAGCGCAGGCATCCGCCCTCCTCACCCGACGGAAGCGGATGCCTGCGCCCATGCGAGCGCAGGGGAGCCGAGCGCTACAGTGCTCGTTACGAGCACGTTCACTCATCTCTACAGACGACCTATTTCTAGGAAACCTAGAACCAGCCCTGTATCTCACACTCATCGCTCCAAGTGTTCTGCTAAATTTATATCAAGCTGGCAGCTCAAGGGGAGTGTCTTTTCTGCTGAAGCTAAGGAGGCGTGTCTCAGCTCTCCCTATCACAGCTCAGGGGGCAGTTAAAGCATGAAACTGAGCATGTGCAGCCTTCTCAGTGAGTAGGTCAAATAAAGAAGAAAAAACAAACAGCAGGTGGCGCCATACAGATACATTTTATTGAATAACTCAGTTGCTATGATACATTTTTAATTACATGTAATTACAAAAGTATTCAGATCCAGGTGCTATACACCTACAGCAGGTACTTTAGACCCCAACCCCCTCATCTCCTTGACAGGGGCCTTTCAACCCTTTCACTGCTGGAGAACTTCAGCCCATAACTTCCTAGCACTTCTCAGCCCTCGCTGGGAGCTGTAGTTCCACAGTAACTAGACTGCCACAAGTTTGGGGGCACAGTTTTATAGATGCTACTGGTCAGAAACCCCCCGTGCAGTGCACGACTCGTGCCCTACACACTACAGCCCACGCGGCACACATCACACTTGGACCCATGGCGGGCCACATCCAGCAGAACACGTGCTTCTGTGTTGTTCTCTTCTTCAGCCAATGGTAGCAGCTTCCCCAACTGCCCTTAGACGCTGATTGGTAGAGTCTGCCCGACGTCATTACCATAGAGCGAAAACCACTGGGTAAAACTGGAGTCCATCTTGGAAATGGGAAACCATATCCGTATGTCATAAAAAACGTACAGTATCTGGTTTGCTTTTTATAAATGACATGAGCGGTCCTGGGGCGTCTATTGGTCATAGAAATACAGAGGATGGAAATGTCTCTCAGTTATTATGATAACGTCCCTGGATTATTGCCCTCATCCAATATGGCCGCACAGGTCTCACGTGAGGGGCCGGGCCACTTAAATATGTCAGTGTGTGGTACCATTTTTTTTCCTTCTGGTTTCTGTCTCCCGGGTAACGCTGCGACCAGACGTCATTTCCCGTGTAATCGCGTCTCTCGTGGTGCTCCGCGTGTTCCGTGGAGAATCCCCGGTGTTACCTGGTAGAGGGGGGCGGGCTACAGAGGCCTGCCCCCGGTATCACGGGCAGTTGCAATGGCGGAGCCGGCGGGGGTGTCCAGCAGGCATGAGAAGAGTCTGGGGCTCCTCACCAGCAAGTTCGTGTCCCTCCTGCAGGAAGCGAAAGACGGAGTGCTGGACCTGAAAGTGGTGAGTGACAGCTGCCCCCTGTAATCAGGTGCTGGCGGGACACTGGCGGCCGATGTCACCCACCTCTCGTATTCATGGTCCAGTGGCATCTGGTTGTAAGGTTTGCCTGAGTAGGGTGGCTGACAGTGCAGGGTAATATACTTTCTTGGCTTTTCACGATTATTCCTTGCTGTCAGTGAATGGAAACCTGTCCTCATCGTCAGGTGTGCAGCTAATAGGCCAAATTCTATCCCTCTAGAAAATGGTAGTTGGCTGGCTGCTGCAGCTAAGAGCTGGGGTCGTGCGCCAGTGTGCATGTCATTCATAGTGGGTCTTGGATGTTTATGACGGGGGATGAGCGAGCTTCCGTTTTCAGGTTCAACTTATGGTCGGTGGTAGCGGAATCCATAACGGAATTCTTAGCTAACTCAAACCTTGTACTCCAAACTTGGAAACACACAAGCTCGCTCAACACTATTTGTGACCTATCTGTCAGGTAAGTGTCTCTGTCTGACCTACCCACCAAAGTATTGAAACTAGTGTGAACAGGGCCTTACCTTGTGAATCCGTTACTTGTCCAGCGCCTCTGTAAGGCCAGGAATCGGTCGGTGTTTTTTTTTGTTTTTTGTCCAGCCTATTTGCCGGATCTCTGATGAACTCCTTTATAGTCAATTGGGTCCAGCTGGCAGGCGGTAGTGTCCGGATCTGGAGAACTCCGGTGGGCTGGTCTCTGCTGGAGTTCCCTGCCTCGGATGTGAAACTAGTCTAAGGCTTCCTGCATGCAAGTGTAGGACTCCAAACAGAAAATCTGCACAGGTTTCTGCTCATGCATAAGGCTACTTTCACACTAGTGGATCCGTCATGAACGGATCCGGTTGATTTATGTCTTATATAGCCACGATTGATCCGTCATTAACTCCATTGAAAGTCAATGGGCACGGATCAGTTTTCTATTGTCAGGGATAACAGATCTGTCCCATTGACTTACATTGTGTGTCAGAACCCATCCATCTTGCTCCGCACCACATCGCGAACAGATAAATGCTGCTTGCAGCGTTTTTTTGTCCGTGTAGGGACACAACCAAATGGAACGGAATGCATTCTGGTGCTCTCTGTTTCGTTCAGTTTTGTCCCCATTGAGCTCAGTGATCTATTCTTTGAGCTCCAGCAGGCCAAGGCAGATACCTGGCCACAGTTACCTGGACACCGCTCGTGGGGTAAACTGAAGTGTTTCCATACAGTATTCAAGTCTCCTCCGTTTTCCTACTTTTTGGAGTTCATAAGGAGCCCACAGATAGTCTCTCCACAGGAACTAATCCATGGAAGACAGAAACTGCTGCACAATGCATCTGGCTCTCCCGATCCTTGCCGGAGCACACCCAGATGCGCGCGCTTCTGGGTTTGAACACTATCGGATGCCGTGGTCAGGCTTGACCACAGCATCTGAAGGGTTCAAAGTCCACGGTGGCTGGATCTGGCATAGCTGGACGCTACAGGAATGCTCGCCGGCTCCATTAACTATACCACATATAGGTTTTTGCCTGGCCGAGTCTTGGTATTCTGTGCTGGAATAGCCTGCACCGCATACGTGAAAGTAGCCGTAGCGGACACCCACTGCAGTTTCTTACGGCGTCCATCTGGACAGCACGCTAAGGAAAAACGTGACTCTTCATGGCGCAGTCACATGAAGTGCAGTGTATCCTCCTCCCATTAAGAACAGCGGGAGGCACATTTAGCGCTGCTGCTGGCAGCTTTTTCGCTCAGAATCCTTTCCTGAATTCAGCCTGCAGAAAACCCAGTGTGAACAGTGCTTAAAGGGTTTCTGTCATCAGTTTTGGCCCTAGCAATGTGCAAATGTCACCTGATGCCAAATATGTTAGCCATTTTATTATTAGTGGCCCCGTTTTTGTGAAAAATTAACTTTTGTATTATGTAAATTAGTCTCCTAGGAGCGGGGGGGGGGGTAACCCTGCTCCTAGAGGCGCCGTTTCCACACCTTCAGTTACGCCTCTTCGCTGTTGATTGACAGGGCCAGGAAGCTCTCTCTATCTGCTGCCGGCCCTGTCCATGCTCCAGATTCTGCGCCTGCACCGTGCGTCCTTCATTCGGCGCAGGCAGGGAGGCCGGTAGCCAGCAGCACACACTGAGAGATAGAGAGAGGTGTGGAAAGGAGCAGGGATACCAACCCCCCCCCCCCCCCCCCCCCCCCCCCCGCTCCTAGGAGACTAATTTACATAATACAAAAGTTAATTTTTAACAAAAACGGGGACACTAATAATAAAATGGCTAACATATTTGACATCAGGTGACATTTGCACATTGTAAATGTCATCCTGTTTGATAGGGTCAAAACTGATGACAGAAACCCTTTAAGGGTAGGACCGCTGGTCGCAAACAAAATCTGCCGTGGATCGTAGTGAAAAATCAAGGACAGAACTTTACATGAAGGGTTTTCCTGGATTTTCATAGTGACTTATCCTCTGGATCTGATTGGTGGGGGTCTGACACCTGATATTACTGGACAACCCCTAAAAGTCGCACATTCTGCTGCTTTGGAGCAGCCGATTAAAATATCTCAAATAACTATAAAAAGTCACCTTTTTAGCGTTAAGTCGCAACACCAGTGTTGGATTTTTTGCAACTCGCGCTTCAGTCCCATTAATTTCTATGGGATCACCACAACTCTGCGATCCTGGCCCCGACCAGTGCAGCCGTACCCTAACTGCCACCACTTCAGAGCATATGGCTGGTGGCAGTTGAAGATTTAAGCTGAACATGTTCGACCAGCTCAGTGAGACGGGCAATGAATAGGGACAAGAACAAACAGCAGGTGGCGCTATACAGATACCACTTCATACGTGGTGGGTGCCGGCTGTGGACACTGCTGAATCCCTCCATAGCTGCCATGGTAATCTCCCTGCTGAGCTAGGTACAAGACACTGCTCAGCACGGACAGTATAAAATCCTAATCACCCGAATGGATCTCTGAGTGAATAGGTTCTAGCCCCTTAAGGAGGTGAAAAATTATTAAATAAAAAGTGAAAAAAAAGACCAAAAACTTAAAGGGTTTCTGTCACCACATTTTATCATATTAAACAAGATGACATCTGGTGCTTAATATGTAATTTATTTTATTTTCACTTGCCCCGTTTTTGTGTTATATTAACTTTTGTAATATGTAAATTAGCCTCCTAGGAGCCGATCAGATATGGATAGGTCATCTATATGTACTGGCTCCACAACCCCTTTAAACTTGGTATCCTGCCAGTAGGGTTGATCCTGCTGATTAAACTGATGCCAGACTTGTGAAAATTAGTTATGGTGTTCCCAAGAAAAAAGGACTTTTATTCGTTCTGCTTCAGTGCACCGAGGTGCTGTTAAAGGGGGGTTAAATTTTTGCAATTTAAAAATAAAAAAAATACTGCAAAAAATTCTGTTAAAAAAAAAAATTGTATGTGTTTATTCATGGTTGTGTGAACGTACTGACTAACAGTTTGTTAGTTTCTGTACCAAGTCGTCTGTCCTCTTGCTGGGGAGGTCAGGCTTCCATCTAGTGATGTTGATGGCAAAGAAAAGCACCAATAATGGTCATGCACGTTGAGGGGGCCAGAGGTGAACGTTGATTTACCGGCTCCTCTGATCACTGCGACGATTCCCAGGTAAAGGAAACCTTTAGATTTTCCATTATTTGCCCCGGTATCTAATATGACAGGGACATGTTTTCCCAAATTGTACAGCGCTATAATGTAGCCCCTATCAGGCCCCTTTCACACGAGCGAGTTTTCCGCGCGGGTGCAATGCGTGACGTGAATCCTGACCCATTCATTTCTATGGGTCTGTGTACATGAGCGTTTTCTTTCACACATCAGTTCTGCGTTGCGTGAAAATCGCAGCATGTTCTATATTCTGTGTTTTTCACGCAGCCCTGGTCCCATAGAAGTGAATGGGGCTTCAGTGAAAAACGCATTACATCCTGAAATAAGTGCGGATGAAATGCGTTTTTCACTGAAGGTTGCTAAGCGATGTTGTTTGTAAACCTTCAGTTTTTTATCACTCGCATGAAAAACGCATCAAAACAGAAAAAAAATTGAACGCAGACAAAACTGACTGAACTCTCTTGCAAAATGGTGCGAGTTTTCCTGAACGCATCCGGACCTAATCCGTCACGGTCGTGTGAAAGAGGCCTCACAGTCTTTTCAGTCTGTCCCTGATTCGGTTCTCCTCAGTCCCCTGTTCCACAGAGGTGCAGTCACGTGGACCACGTTCCATACTTTGTCGCTTGTGTCTGAACCCTGTTTAGCTCTTCTACGTCTTTCTTGTGCCCAGAATTACAGAATACTCCATGTGTGTAGCCCTTCGTAAAGCCATGTTCTTGTCATGTGGGTCTATGCCCCTATATGCCGGGGACCGGACCACTGAAGCGGCCATATTGCTTCCCATTCAGATGGCTGGAAATTCAAGTAGAAATCCTAGTTTCCACTTTATATTCCAAGATAAAGAGAGTCTTAATAACCCCTGCGATGTTGGTGGATCCGCTGAAGTGATGTAGAGCCACCGGCCCTTGCTGGCGTAGATTTAGAACATTTGCTATGACTAAAACAGGCGACGGGCCCATGCCATACCCCCCTTTTTTTTTTTTTTTTTTTTTTTTTTTTCCTGCAAATCCCCTTTGCGACTGAATCTGCAACAGATACATACGCCAGAAAACTGGCTTAAATCATTTGGTAAATTACCCCCATAGTATAAAAGTCTGGTTGTAATTGCTTCTTGAGGACCAGTAGCTCGCTTCATATGTCCATGTTAGTAAATTCTTGTATTCTCCTTGAAATACACTGCTTCCTGCTGTTCCTCTGTTATTCCCCCTAGAAATGTATGAATAATTTGAATGCTAACACCCAGTTGTCAGTTTATTCATAAATTTCCATTATGCCGCTTTCATAGATAGGTTTTTGGTGGTGTTTTTCTGAACTTTTGCATTGTTAGTGACGTTCAGGTTTTTTTCCTGTAGAACCGCCAGCTCTAGATGTATAGAAATGTGTAACTCTAGGCACACCAGCAGTGTTTTTTTTTTTTTTTTTTTTTTTTTTTTTTTGCTTCTGGTGTTTTTTGTTCATTAGATTTTTTTTTTATTATTATTTCTTGCTGCTTTTCAAAGATGCAGCATGCTGGAGCTCTTGGTGTTTTTTCAGGTTTATTGACATCTCCTTCTCTATAGGCCATGAAGACAGCTGTGGGCCATGTAAAAACTTTTTATTTTATTTTTTTTACATCAGTTTTTTGGCACAAAACGCCCATGTGACAACATTATGTTGCACTATTTATACGCTGAAGTGGCAGGGGCCGGGACTTTGTCTACAGTAGATTTTATAAATCCTTTACATCTGAAAAGAGGATTAAAAACGACTCCACTCGGGGGCCGGGGTAGTTTTTATTTCAAGCACATGGATCGTCATAAATCAGGCAAACCTCCAGCAGCTCCGGGGTAAACAAAGACCGGTGGAAAAAAGCCAGTCCTTGTAAATTACCCCCACTGTCTGCAAGAAAAACCACCACCAGAAAAATTGACGGAGGCAAAAAAAAAAGAAGAAAACACGCAGTTATTCTGAAAGAGCTGCTTTTATTAACATGTACTGAATACCTTTCCAGGCTGCTGATACCCTGGCTGTGAGACAGAAGCGCCGGATCTATGATATCACTAATGTCCTGGAGGGGATCGGTTTGATAGAGAAGAAGTCCAAGAACAGCATCCAATGGAAGTAAGAATAATAAGAAAATCTACGTTCTGGGGTAGAATCAGACATGGCAGTGGTTGAGATGTGACCAAGATGTAGTTGGTACGTTGAACGGGAGCAATGCTGCAGAAGTGCACATAGCTGAGTAGTTGCAGTGTCGGAGCTACTGCAGAACAGCTGATTGGTGTGGGCATCTGGGAAAGTACTGGGAAACCCCTTTAACAGGGCAGAGGAGGGAGGCTTCTCTTTCAGCCAGTTGTCTTACTGCCAGACATAGGACGGTGAGGTGGGGGGGGGACATGGCTAAGCTAGAAAGATTCTCTATATATTTCTCTATTGTACTATGAGATAAAATAGGGGCAAAGGAAAGGTGGAGATTAAGGCAGGAAGGGCTGAGGTTGCTTTGTGCATTTTCTGGCTAGTGTTCCTCTAAGACCTATCATGCTATTGCAGTACAGAAACTCTATCCATTCATTACTTTCCACATTTCTGTGTCCACCACTATTGTGATCTGAGGTAACGTTCTTTCCCTGTCAGGGGTGTTGGCGCCGGGTGCAACACAAAAGAAATCCTGGATAGACTGAAGAATCTGAAAGCTGAAATTGGGGATCTAGAGCTGAAGGAGAAGGAGCTGGACCAGCAGAAAGTGTGGCTGCAGCAGAGCATCAATAATGTCATGGACGACACCGAGAATCAAGTATATCCTTTTTAACCGCGCTCTTATTAAAGAAGAACTCCCGCAAAAAATTTTATTCTCTGACCTGTTAGAAAGGTGCATGATATAATCTGTAGTGATTGTCATTTTCTTATCAGTGACTGTTTCTGTGAGTAAAAACCTCTCTTCATATTGTAGCTGGGTCATGTGACCAACTCCCTGACCTCCAACTGACCCAGAACAGGAAGCCAGTCACTGCTGTATTCATTCCTATGAGACTGAAAGTGAGGCTCCCATAGGAATGCATAGAGAAATAGACTTCCTGTCCACACGTAAGGTGCTGTGTGAGTTGGTGGGTCTAATACCTAGTCACATGACACAGATAAGAAACTTCAAGATTATATAAGTCAAAAATACAAACGCTGTTAAGAAAATGACATTCACTACAGATTACATCATGTACATTTCTAGCAGGACATGGAATAAAATTTTTTGTGGGAGTTCTTCTTTAAGGGTGTTAAAGTCCTAAAATAATAGCGGTATTACCAACCACTACACTGTCTGGGGAACTGATCAGTACAGGTATAAACCTATTACTATGAAAGGGGAGCCGCCCCTTTAGTCCTGTAGATTGCCTGGTAAATAATTCTTAGAATTACACCTCCGTATGAAATCGTAGACCTACAGAGGGATACTGTGTACCTCCGTAGGGACCCTATTACAACTCAGTACAATCCTCATAATATGGCTGGGTGCATAAGGCTTGTCTTCTGATTTTACGGATTCTCGGTAAGGGTATGTTCACGTGTGACAGATTTGTTACAGGGCTTATGGACACATCAGTTGTATGGAGCTAGATTGAAGCATGCAGTGTAGATTCCTACTGTACGTTGCGTATGCCTTAATTTTTATACCAAGATATTGAGCACATATTTTCAGTACAGAAGTGCCCAGGAGCGGTGTCTGTCACTCCAAGTGGCCAGGCCTCCCAGCGTTACTTGGCCAAAACCTCTCCCCTCTATAGTAGTTAGTCTGCCCAGTATCCTTGTGGCGGCAGTGACCATAAGGGACCGTGTGTGTATGAGCCACAATGCAGTGTGACACGGTTTCACATGACTGATGTTGCTAACGGGGGGGGGGCTGCGGGTCTGAGAACTAATAGACATATTAGACATAATCTACACAGCTATATATATATATATGCTTGTATTCCTTAATACCGCCATACGTTCTCCTTTGTAACCCACGATGACCTTTGCAATTGCTTTAATGGTGAGTTTGTGTTTGTTATTGACTAATAAGCTTCCTTATACAGCTTTGTATTTGGAGTGTTTGGTGATACGTGTGTCATGTAGTTATTGCTCGGTTTATAGGGGCTGTCTAGCTGGTAACCTTTTTGAAGGGTTAGAATGGCATAAGAAAAATCATGGGACGTGTTCATCACATCTCGGGTCCCTCTTCTGCTCTGGTTCCAAAACTTTGTCTGTTCTACCTGGTCCTTCTCGACACACAGGAAGTGACCACTCAGCCTGTCACTTAAAGGGAGTCTGTCACCTCATTTTCACCAATATAACTAATAACACTGCTCCACAGAAGATTCAAAAAATAAGAAAATGTCTCAGTGGCTCACCTCCTTGTAAACTGGAACTAGGTGCACTATCCACGGCACACCCACTGCCGTACAGTAAAGATAATGGTACAATTTAAAAGATAAGAATAATAGGCACACTAATAACTGGAAGCATAGATGGGTGGAATATTATTTTATTAATATAATAGCATACAATGGGTATATTGGAAAAGTATCTTTAGTCTGTATTATATTACCGTATTTTTGCCCTATAAGACGCACCTAGGTTTTAGAGGAGAACAGTAAGAAAAAAATATTTTTCATTAGACCTCAGGTCAGACCAGCAATCAGACCCCCAATGTTAATCAGACCTTAGCTGACAGCCCCAATCAGACTCCCAATGTTAATAAGACCCCAATAAGACCTCAGATCAGACCCCCAAGTAATGACCCCCAATCAGACCTCAGATAAGAGCCCCCATATGCCTCTCGTCAGCCCCCAGTACCTTGTATTTAATAAAATAAAAAAGCCACTTACCTCTCCTGCTCCGGACGCCGCCGCTCTTCTCCTCCAGCGCGATCCTCTTCTTCCTGCTGTCGGCTGTTTTGTGATCCGGCGCGCACAGCGTGAGGTCACAGAGCGCCCTCAGGCTGTGCGCAGCACATCCGAGAGCCAAGGACCAGGAAGCGTTGAGTACAGAGCCTGCACCGCTTCCATTAGCATTCGTCCCATAAGATGCAGGGGCATTTTTTTCCCCCACTTTTGGGGGGGCAAAAGATGCATCTTATGGGGGGGGAAAAATACGGTAAATGAATAAGGTAGAAAATAAATAAAAAATCCTAGTGCTGGACAAAAATGATAAAAAAAAGACAAAAATAGTATAGGACTTAAAAAAGATATGGTACATGGGGCGGCGTATAGTCATTTTAATTGTAGTCCTCCTTGCCAAAAGCACTTTTATTCTGCAGGAAAACATCTCCGAAGTGCCCGGCTGAAAGTGGAACTAAAAATGGCTTTCTCTCCTGACTCAATTTCTAACGGCTATATCTTCTGATATACTGGATATAATGCTATGATTCTGGTATCGTTGGAAAGGTTGCAAGGTCAACTTTCAAACAAGGTCAGGTTCATATTTTTATGAGCAGCTAAAGCCGCCCTCCCCTCTTCAGTCTGGTTTGCATGCGCACTTGCAGCAGCAGCGCCGGGCACTTGGGAGCTGTTTTCCTGCAGAATAAAAGTGCTTTTCCTGGACATGTAATAGAAACACAGTGCACACAGGTATGTCTGGGATGTGACATGTAATACAGACACACAGTGCACACAGGTATGTCTGGGATGTGACATGTAATACAGACACACAGTGCACACAGGTATGTCTGGGATGTGACATGTAATACAGACACACAGTGCACACAGGTATGTCTGGGATGTGACATGTAATACAGACACACAGTGCACACAGGTATGTCTGGGATGTGACATGTAATACAGACACATAGTGCACACAGGTATGTCTGGGATGTGACATGTAATACACACACACACAGTGCACACAGGGATGTCTGGGATGTGACATGTAATACACACACACACAGTGCACACAGGGATGTGGGATGTAATACACACACACAGTGCACACAGGGATGTCTGGGATGTGACATGTAATACAGACACACAGTGCACACAGGTATGTCTGGGATGTGACATGTAATACAGACACACAGTGTACACAGGGATGTCTGGGATGTGACATGTAATACAGACACACAGTGCACACAGGTATGTCTGGGATGTGACATGTAATACAGACACACAGTGCACACAGGTATGTCTGGGATGTGACATGTAATACAGACACACAGTGCACACAGGTATGTCTGGGATGTGACATGTAATACAGACACACAGTGCACACAGGGATGTGACATGTAATACAGACACACAGTGCACACAGGTATGTCTGGGATGTGACATGTAATACACACACACAGTGCACACAGGGATGTCTGGGATGTGACATGTAATACACACACACACAGTGCACACAGGTATGTCTGGGATGTGGGATGTAATACACACACACAGTGCACACAGGTATGTCTGGGATGTGACATGTAATACACACACACAGCGCACACAGGGATGTCTGGGATGTGACATGTAATACACACACAGTGCTCACAGGTATGTCTGGGATGTGACATGTAATACACACACACACAGTGCACACAGGTATGTCTGGGATGTGACATGTAATACACACACACAGTGCACACAGGTATGTCTGGGATGTGGGATGTAATACAGACACACAGTGCACACAGGGATGTCTGGGATGTGACATGTAATACACACACACAGTACACACAGGTATGTCTGGGATGTGACATGTAATACAGACACACAGTGCACACAGGTATGTCTGGGATGTGACATGTAATACAGACACACAGTGCACACAGGTATGTCTGGGATGTGACATGTAATACAGACACACAGTACACACAGGTATGTCTGGGATGTGACATGTAATACAGACACACAGTACACACAGGTATGTCTGGGATGTGACATGTAATACAGACACAGTGCACACAGGTATGTCTGGGATGTGACATGTAATACACACACAGTGCACACAGGTATGTCTAGGATGTGACATGTAATACACACACAGTGCACACAGGTATGTCTGGGATGTGACATGTAATACAGACACACAGTGCACACAGGTATGTCTGGGATGTGACATGTAATACAGACACACAGTGCACACAGGTATGTCTGGGATGTGTCTGCAATCTTCTGTGGGGCACTGCTGTTAGTTATATAGGTGAAAAACAGGTGACAGACTCCCTTTAAAGAAAAAATTTCGTTCTGAACTTTTTTTTTTTTAACAACTTATAAATTGGACAACCCCTTTAATGCCTTGGCAAATAAAGAAAAATGCACTTATTATACTTTTGCTGTAAAAGTAAGTCAAAGGTACTTGTCAAGTCATAAAATACACCACGTTTATTAATGGCATGCGCCATAGATGGCATAAAGAAAAGAGTCAGACATGCACCAAATCTATCAAACAATGTGCGCCTCGGTGATATATTTGGCACATTTTCAGCTTGTCTCCCGTACATTTAGATTATCTTTATTTAAAGGGGTTGTCTGGGTTTTTTGATATTGGTGGCCTATCCTCAGGATAAAGTATCACCACTGAACAGCTGTGAGCGCTGAGCTCCGAGGAGCTGAGCTTACGTTGTATAGTGGACTGCAGCTCAGGTACATTGAGATGAATGGGGCTGAGCCGCACATAGGCCTTTTGGCAGTTGAACGCGACATGACTGGCTTACAAAGAGGCCGCAGCTCTCACTGGAGCACCATGGCCTCTTCAAACAGCTGATCAGTGGGAGTGAAAAGAGTTGGACCCCTCTGAAGAGATATTGATAACTTGATGTTGATTATCCTGAGGATAGACCATCAATATCAACCCTCCGGACAACCCCTTTAAGCCAATATTTAATAAATCGCTCATTTGTTCTTGTTTGCATTCTTCTTGGAAGTAAAGAATCTACATACTACGGTGATCTACGGTCCCCGGTGATCATATGATATGGATGAGTGATGAATGTTATGTTAACCCCTATTAAGGACAGTTTTGACCTATATATGCTCCGCTTTCCAGGTGACACACTTCTGGCTGTTCAGGCGCCTTCCGGCACACAGTTGGAAGTTCCAATTCCAGAAATGGTGAGTGTAAGTGCCTCCTGGGGTCATTTGTAAGGCTACTTTCACACTTGCGTTTGCAGGATCCGTTTATGAGATCCGTCCAGGCTCTCAGAAACGGATCCATCATGATAATACAACCGTCTGCATCCGTTCTGAACGGATCCGTTTGTATTATCTTTTACATAGCAAAGACAGATCCGTCTTGAACTCCGTTGAAAGTCAATAGAGGACGGATCCGTTTTCTATTGTGTCAGACAAAAGAGATCTGTCCCCATTGACTTTCATTGTGAGTCATGACGGATCCGTTTGGAAACTGAACTGAAGCAAAACTGATGCATTCTGAACGGATCCTTTTCCATTCAGAATGCATGAGGACAAAACTGATCAGTTCAGGACCGTTTGTGAGAGCCTGTGACGGATCCTGCAAACGCAAGGATTATTAGCGTTCTTATGACGTAAATACATTGACTATATGGCGACTGGACTGAACATACTAAGCGAGGCTCATTTATCAATGTTCTGCCTTTAAAAAGTGACCGGTCCAATCTGGTTCTGTTGTAGTTTTCACCATATGGATCACCTGGGCATACTTTTTATAAGAGAAAGGAGCCAATCCACCCCCCCCCTGCTGAATCCATGCAGCTGGATACCTGGTTCTCTGTAATAGTAAATTGCACTGCTTGGTGCTCTACCATTAGAGATCAGGCTGACACTGTCAGTTCACTCTGGTTCAGGGTCTCCCTGTGTATGACGAGCAGAAGGTTGATTTTAAATGCATAGTAAGTGTAGAGGAGAATCGTCCCCTGCGTGCACCTGTTCTTCTGACACCATGGTCAGAATAGATCATTTTCACTAGGGACTGATATGTTGCTGGGTTCAAAAGCCTGTATTAGACAGCCCGATTCTATCGGCGATTGTCGGGAAGGAAGCGTTCCTTCTCGGCAATCGCCTGCTCACTAGTGGAGAAGACCGCTGCTATTACAATCAGTGATCTCCTCCTCAGTATGGGGAGGAGCGATCGTTTTGCCATCGCTCTTCTCTATACTGAATCATTGTTTGCTGGCAGCAGATCATGATTAGACACCACAATCTGCCACCTACAAACGATGTTAAGATTTGGATTGTCCGATTAACGAATTTGCTCTTTCATGAGGTAATCGGCGGCAGTATTACACTGCCAGATGATTGCTAATGAGCATTACTATGAACACTCATTAGTGATCATCTGGCAGAAAATCTAATACAGGCTTAACTTCTTTCTCAGACAGTTGGGGTACTTATACAAGAAGGTGTTCCTGGATGATAGTCTAGGCCTGAAGGGTTTCATTGATGTCACACTATGTGATGTAACTTGTAATTTGTGCATCAACAAAACGTTATCTTCTTCATGCTGATTAATCCTTTAGGGTCAAAATGGACAGAAAAAGTACCAGATTAGTTTGAAGAGCAGCTTTGGGCCCATCAATGTGCTACTGATCAATAAGGAATCTAGTTCCTCAAAGCCGGTGGCTTTTCCCGTTCCTCCACCTGATGACATCACACAACCTCAAATTCAGGCTGAACCTTCCATTGCACAGAAACCGTCCACAGAGCCGAAACCTGAACAGACGGAGGAAAATCCGAATAAGGATTCAGAAGAATCGAGCACAAGTGAGTAAATCCGATATAGTCGTCGTAAGGAGATATTCCACACTGTGAAGCTGTGTGTGTGTAGGAAGACCTTTACGTTTACAGTTTTATAAAGTGGCCCCTTTAAGAGGTTTTCCAGGATTTTTCTGGATTGCCAACTTCCTGCACAGACTGGGTCACTTGCACCACTGGAGCCAATGTTAGTCCTCAGCAGTGATTATCAGTATGCATGTTTATTTCAGTAGGAATTGCTTATTGCTTTCAAGATGACTACTTCCCCTTCATTGCAGAACCATCCGGCCGGTACTGTAGGCATGAGATTGCCATGGAACGTGTTCAGACTACATGATCAACCATAACATGTAAATCACCTGCCTAATGTTGTGTATGTCCTCCTTGTGCCGCCAGAACAGCTCTGACCAGTTGAGGCATGTACTCCATATGAGCTCTGAAGGTGTCATGTGGTGTCTGGCCCCAATATATTACCAGTAGATCCTTTAAAATCTTGGAACGAGGGGCCTTAATAGGAGTTTTTCCAGACTGCAGTATTTTTCCAACACATCCCACAGATGCTCAGTTGAGATCTGGGGGAATATGGAGCCATGTCAACACCTTTTCATGTCCCTCAAACTATTTCTGAACAATTTTTGCAGTGTGGCAGCCGGGCACATAATCCTACTGAAGGAGGTTATTGACATATTTCTGTAAAGATGTGTCCTGGGTCGATGGGATTATGTGTAATTCAGTTGATGGATTTCATCATCCTGAAGTAAAGTAGTCATTCCATTGTTCAGCCACCAGGTGGTGTAGTACTACACCTTCCTCCCTAAACGGTGCGCGTGTCCTTTGGGTCGCTCATTATCTCTTACAGCTAGGCGGCAGTGTGGTTGGGGGTTGGCAGTGTTATCATGTGGCCTGTTTCCATGATGTCACTGACCTTCTCCCCATCCTATGTTACCGAAGTTCCTGAAGTAGACTAAATTGGATGCTGTCTGTGGACATGCGCCAACATGTTTAAGGTAAGGGACTAATAGCAAGTGTTCTGATAGGTGTGGATACATTTACATGTACAGACTCTCCAGTATGGCGCCACCCTATGAAGAAGGCAGTGCTGAAACACACTCTCGCTGTTTGTGTGTGCTTCCAGGTCCATTTCTCTACACACCAAAAGATAGGAGATGTCCTATCTTTGGCCACATTTTGCGACTTGCGGATCCAAGTTAATGGGTCCACACAGCGACATGGGGTGCACATGGCCGGTGTGATTCGTGTGATTGCGCCCATACACTGCCTCTGTTGGGGTTTCTTCCCAAAGTGAAGCCTGATGCTATCCTTTCACCTTGTATTTCACATGGCCAATCCACGTGATATAAACGAAAAAATTGATTGACCAGGCCTTCTATTTCCATTGCTCCATGGTCCAGGTTTGATGCTCTTGTACCCATTGTGAGTGCTTTCTGCCGTGGCCGGGGTCAGGATAGACGGGCGCTGTGACCGCTCTGCAGGAAGTTGTGATGCATTAGCTTTTTCATCACTTTATACTACAGCAGCTCTTCTGTGGGATCAGAGCAGTCAAGGTAGGGCCAGTTCACATGACTATAAAATCAGCACGGAGTCCACACGTCTTTTCACATCTCTTTTATTAATTAATGGCTTCAATACAAAGCTGAATTTTCAGCTTGAGGTTTTTGAAGCAGATCTGCACAAAAAAAAGCATGGAAAATGCACAAAAATGCATAGATTTACATGGAGTTTTTTTTTTTTTTTTTTCCTGCTTCCCATTCGGCACTGATTCCGCCCCAAGATAGGGGCATGCTGCTTCTTTTTTCCACGTGTTAACAAGAATTAAACAAAAAGTGCACCTTTCCATTGAAATGAATGGGAGGCTGTTTTGAGACATTTTTGGAGCAGATTTTAAGGCAGAAACGCTCCAAAATCAGCATAAACTACAAAAACTGTGTCAACTTGCCCTTAGGCTTCACTCCGCATGTGCATCAATGAGCCCTGGGCGCCCTTGATCATCAGATTGTCCTTCCTTGGACCACTTTTGGTAGGTACTGACCACTGCGTGCCGGGAACCTCCCCACCCCCAGACCCTGCCATTTTGGAGAGAGACATCTAGCCATCACAATTTGGCCCTTACTGAAATCGCTTAGATCCTGCCCATTCTTACCGCTTCTCAGTGTATTAGTGTGCTGCCTAATATCACCTGACAGGGTCTGGAATATATTATCATACCATAATCAAGGTCATTCACATTCATAGGCCTAGCCAGCCGACGCTCTTGTACCTGGAGGATGAGGCTTGCAGAGTAGTTTGGACACATATATTAATTAGCAAATATAAATCAAATCTCCAATCCTACAATTTTTTTTTTTTTTTTTTTTTTTTAGATGTGCGGGAGGACACGCCTGTTAGCAGTTTATGTGAACTTCCGGACTCCCTCCTATATCCCAACCTGACGACAGATTTGGCTCCATCTACCACCAGCAGCAGTGACTTCCTTCCAATGGATGTTAATAACATCCTTAAGCCCAATACATTTGACATTGCAAAACTGGATGACCCAGAAGGTAAGGGGTTACTGCTCTATTATACAAGGAAGACCTCTTAACCGTATTATCAGTTTCTTTTACATTCTGTATGCCGTAATGTGTAGCAATAAAATGTGTAATTTCTATTCTGAAATTTTTACTTTTCATTTTCAAAGGTCATATAAGTGGTGACCTAATTGATGAGCTGATGTCTTCTGATGGTAAGTGTTACCTTCTTGATTAACAATTCCCAATAGTCTGGCAATGAGTCTCTATACACAACATAACATTTCACCTATTAGGGGAAATCTCTGCTCGAACATTGGTGGCGTATCGCTAGGTTAGGCCCCTTTCACACGAGCGTTTTATAATTCCGGTATTGAGTTCCGTCATAGGGGCTCAATACGGGAATAAAACGCTTCAGTTTTGCCCCCATTAATTGTCAATGGGAACAAAACTGAACTGAAGAGAACGGAATGCTCCTAAAAGCATGCTGCGGTTTGCTCTCCGGTCCAGGCATCCGCACCAAGACGAATCCGTCATGACCCCCAATGCAAGTCAATGGGGACGGATCTGTTCAGTGTCACACAATGGTGAACGGATTCGTCCTCCATTGACTTTCAATGGAGTTCATGACTGATCCGTCCACAGTACACCACACATGACACACACACAGACACATACACACTTACATGCTCCCAGAAGCTCCGCACATCGCAGGAGGAGGACTGCGCGCACATAGGAAGATTCTCCC
Organism: Rhinella marina; assembly: GCA_900303285.1. Lineage (NCBI taxonomy): Eukaryota > Metazoa > Chordata > Amphibia > Anura > Bufonidae > Rhinella > Rhinella marina. Next base: position 2,217 of record ONZH01016152.1, on the reverse strand, counting down.
TCCAGCAGAGGGCGCTGTGGGGAATCTTCTTATGTGCGCGCCGTCCTCCTGTGCTGTGCACTGCATTCTGGGAGCATGTAAGTGTGTATGTGACACGTGTACTTGCGGCAGCACGGATCCAGCGGCACCGTGCTGCCGCTAGTGTGAAAGAGGCCTTATGCCACCAATGTTGGATAGGTGCAGGATCCACTTCTGGGACACGCACCCATCTCAAGAACAGAGTGCCCAAAGTCTGGGAGAGCGCATACGTGGCCACCCTCCATTCATTTCTGTGGGAGCATGGAAAATAGCAGAGCGGCGTGCTCGGCTATTTCCGAAGTCCAAGAGAAATTAATGGAGATCTCACTTCGCAAGCCCGGCCACCACGACATTCACTCTAAAGGTACTGGCGGAAATGGCAGAGCCAGCGCATGGCTTTTTTTTTTTTTTTTTTGGCACTCCCATAGAAATTGATGGAGGGCGGTAGCACATGAGCAGAGCTTTCTCATTCTGTTTGTGAGCTTCATTCTAGAGAGAGGTGTGGGACACGCACCTATCTGACATCCCAGCCATATGCCACCAATGTTCAAGAGGAGACAACCCCTTTAAAAGTGTTAGCCTCTACTTTTGGCAAGTAGCCTATATCGTGGATCCCTCTGTGATCTACTGTGATTGCCTGGTGAACTCTACAGTAAGATCCAGAGGAATGTAAGCAGTCTGTCCGTATGGCTGAATGAAGTTGTAAAACTCTGAGCACGAGCCGCAGAACCAACCAGCAGGTTCTCAGTCCCTGAAATATCTGCCAAATGTCAACTTCTTTTTACACAGGATCATTTGAAATTGGTGAACATCCTTGTATGTGCTCATGCTATAGATGTATGGGGCCTCACTGCACCTCCATATACCCCCAAGTTCATAAGGTTTTATTTTCTGTTGAGTTCCTTTTGAATTCCAATAGAAATTAAAGGGGTTTTCTGGGATTTTACTACTGATGACCGATCCTCAGGATAGATCATCAGTATCTGATCGGTGGGGGTACGACACTTGGGGGCCTCGCCGATCAGCTGTTTGAGAAGGCAACAGCGCTCTTGTGAGCACCGCGGCCTTCTCTTAGCTTTTCCTAGGCCAGTGACGTCACGTTCATCAGTCACGTGACCTAGGAGCAGCTCAGCCCCATTGAAGTGAATGTGGCTGAGCATGATACCAAGCCTGCTACAATGTACGGCACTGTGCTTGGTGAGCTGCGAGAAGGTAGCGGTGCTCACAGGAGCATCAGTACCTTCTCAAACATCTGATCGGCGGGGGTCCCGGGTGCCTGAGGATAGGTCATCAGTAGTAAAATCCTGGAAAACCCCTTTAATTGTGGCATACACCATCTTTTCACCTGGAAGCATTGGTCCTGGGGGAGGAAAGCTCTGAACATGCAGCAGTGGAGGGGGCTTGGTATGGTGGCACACAAGCCCCTGCATCTTCTCAGTCTCCTCATGAACTCCATTCCCACAGAGATTCAGCTGAAGATCTTATCATTTGTGTCTGTATTCTGGATCATAATCCCTGACGAGCAGAGAGGAGGATGAGGCAGCTCTTTACCTCAGTGTTGTGAAGTAACTTGTCCTGCTGTGTGATTAGGACAGGCTTTGTGTGTACGAATAGGACGGCGGCCATTTTATTTCTCCTAATGATTGCTCCCTAGACAAAATGAGCTATTTTAACTAATGAAAGGTATTTGGGAATATCTTTTTAAATTAAGTCATATTTAAGTATTTTCATTTTGTTACTTCCCAGAGAACCCCTTTAACTATTATGATATTCGCTAATATTGCATACCTAGTCTTTACCGTATTTCTCTTGTGACCGTTTCCCTTTTCTCTTCCCGTCAGTGTTCCCACTCCTGCGACTTTCTCCAACCCCCGGGGACGACTATAATTTCAACCTGGACGACAGTGAAGGAGTCTGTGATCTGTTTGACGTGCAGATACTAAATTATTAGGTTCATGCCCCACCTTCTGGACTTCTGTCTACCTCCATCTGCCTTACAGTAGCGTCTTTTTTTTTTTTTTTTTTTTTTTTTTTTTTTTTTTTTTTTTTTTTTTACACTTGGATTTATATAATTTTTTTAATGTACAGTGAATTAGATTTTTATAAATACATTGGTTTCTTCCTATTACTGGACTTATTTGTAGAAGAGAAGTCTTATTCAGAGACTAACAGTGGAAAACCAGATCTTTATAAAATGCC